>QGMG01000119.1:0-53782 GCA_007825325.1 Lachnellula cervina | reverse complement strand
TTTTCCAATTTCTGTATTAAAAAACAGCAGCCATCACACCCGCAAGTCCCATCATCACACTCCCAGCCCCAATAACCATATTGCCCGCGCTATTCGCCTTGCCGCTCGCGCTCGAAGTCGCACCCGACGCCGTCCCAGTCGCCGTCTTGACCGCAACAGCATCACTTGTCGCGCTGGCTCCCGTAGCGCTCGCTGACGACGTGGAGGCTGTTGCGGAGACAGCTTTGGAAATGGCGGTGGTGGTTTGGCCGTAGATGGAGGCGTTATTGCAGTTTGTGGATTTGGTGTTCTGGGCGGCGCTTTGGCCTGGGTCGTTGGGGCATTGGAGGTAGCAGCTGCGAGGTGGAGTGGGTTAGTTGATGAGCTGGGATAGGGGGAGGGAGGGAAAGGTACGTTAGGATGTCGTTTGATTTCTGGCATAGACATGCGTAATCTGTTGATGCGCAGGCGTCGAGGTATCCTCGGCCAGTGACAAGGCATTGATTGAGGACATCTTGTGCTGCGCAAACACTGCTAGTTCCTGAAGCTGCGGCCGAGGAAGTAGAAGTAGCAGCTGCTGCGACGGAGAGGAAGAGGGAGATTGGGAGAAGAGAGAACTGCATGATGAGTGAGTGAGTGATGTATGCTTGTTTACACGCAGTCTCTTGAGTAAAGTTTGATTGTGAGGAATGATATGAGATGAGACGATGTTATTGTTTTGAAGCAACACTGTAGATGCGAGAGGAGAAACAGTGAAAGGTAAAAGAGGAGAAGAGGGGACAGAAAAGAAGTCAAGGTTGGCACAGCAGCTCTTCAAAAGGAAATCGATACAATAGACAATTTCAATGGGCCCATGGGCCCAAGATGTCAGTGCTGGGCACACTAGAATACCCGTTCCCCTGACACCAATGCAACCACCTGCAGCTTTTTAATATCCCACTGGCCGATGATTCCGCGGTGTGTTTTCCCATTGGGTAGTGGTGGTGGAACATCGATATCCGTCTTGCGGCTGGCTTCGACATGTTGTTTCTCGTTGCCGGGTTACCACGCACGTGTGAGGCATTTAAGGCCAGCTTTCTTTTCCAGATGAGGCAATCAACAACGGATTCAGCAGTTTTGATGCGAGAACATGGAACCTTTTCTCCTCCTGCCCAAATCCATGCAAAGTTCTATTCGTGGCGGTGGCTTCAGACGCCTTGAATACGAAGTAATTTCACAGAGGGGTTGTCATTTCGCCTCTCTGGTACTAACCTAATTGGGTACGGCGCGTTCGTAAATATGCTTATTACCCCTGACACCAGCTAAAGATTGTGCTTTAGAGTCCAGTCCAGAGTCCAGAGTCCGGAGTCCAGAGTCCAGAGCCGCAGTTTAACGGTCTAAATCCATTATTGGAGATCTGCAGATCCACATGAAAACTAGGTCCAGATAAAAAAGCTTATATCTCATGACTTTTAAGAAATTATCCGGTTCTTCAATTCTCAATTACAGTGAAGCAGCATATTAAGATATAAAAATCACCAAGAATCTTTTGGCGTCTGCTAAGTACACGTGAGCTTTTGGTCTGGGGAACAAAACCGAGGATGCCTAACAGATGAGCAAAATCTTGTTCCGCAGACCACTCAACCAACCATCCCAAGTTCTGTATTGAAAAAACACCGCGGTCCAAAAGGAAATGTAACCCGTAAAACAATCACTCCTGCCCAAATCCCATTGTTTCCTCTACTGCCATTGTCAATTTCGTTTGTAGTTGCTCCAGACTCTTATAGGCTGGGAGATCAAGTCGGTTGAAACTAGATAAAGTTAGTGATAAATCTCAAGGGTAGACTCTGGAAGAACTCACCAAGTGTGGGACTTCGGCAAATTGCCAACCTCTCCTTGCTTCTCAATTGTAAAACGTCTAGGACCATCACTGCCTTGAAGATCTTTGAAACCGTTTACTGGAATACGTGAAGTTCCAGTGGCAAATTGGAGAAGACGAGACTTTTGTTCTCCATCCCAACTCCTAATTGTCTGCCAGAAGAACTTGATGACCTCATCCGACTCGGTGTATCCTCTGTAGTCGGTATGCTTCTTCCAGTCCTCGACATCGATTTCTGCGATACCACCGATCAACAACTCAAGTTCTCTCTCATCGAAGACATTAACTAGCTCCGCAGGAATCAGTTCGTGGAATCCAGTGATGAAAGCCTGGAATTGTTCATCGATACGCTTCTGGATTCTCCACTTCACCATGAGATCGACGTAATCTTTCTTGTTGAGATCGGTAACCTCAATATCCCTTCCACCAGGTTTCAGATCTTCCACGTTCACAACTCCGAAACGCTCATCTTCCGTAGAGAACGTCTGATCCAAAACACCTTCAATAGGGTTATCCAGCATCCATTGAAGACTTCGGTGGAAATCTGCATCTACACCTTCCATATCCGACAGTGCTACCGGCTTGGCAAGCATCATCTTGTACAGTGCACCAATGAAAAACGCATCCAGAAAACGACGATGGAAAATAGCTAGGCCGACAACACGACCAATGAATTTAAAGTAATTGAGATGCTCAGGGTTGATACCAGAGTGCGGGTTGATCTGGAGGGTGTAGTTGTCGTGGGCGGAGTATTCGAATAAGCAGTAAAAGGGGTTGAACATCTCGTGGGATAAGAGGAAGAAAAATTCTCTCGAGAGACCACCATAATCGAGACCATCTTCGCCATCGAACTTGATCATCAAGCGTTTCTTCAAATCCGTAGCAGACTGGCGCATGATCTCGGCATAAGAGTCCTCGAAGATATGAGATCTCCGAACCTTGACGTGACACTGACCAGAAAGAATACGGAGAGCTGGTTGGGATCTGAAATAAATAAGCTTGCGTCGGAAATCACGCTTGTATTGCGGAACATTTTGATCCAACGAAGAGGGTAGTCGCGGATCGTCCCAGGTGGTCGTCTTGGTATTGTGGTCCACAAAATACACTCTTGCGGTGTTGGTGAGCCTCATTTCCCATCCACTGGGCAATGGTCCAAGTTGTGAAACGGGTTGTTGCTGAATGGTATTGGTAGCATTCTGATTACCATACATGCGAATGTATTGCTGCCGTCTTGGGTCAACCCAGGTGGTGGTCCGAGTATTATGATCGACAAAGTATGGTCGGCCTTCAGGGGTGTGTCTCTGCTCCCACAGAGGAGGCAGCTCTCCAGTACCTGCCGTCGTGGCTCCAGTCGCCATCATGGTAGCAGCATTTGCCGCATTTCCAGCAGCCTGCTGCTGTTGCTGCTGTATATTGGGCGAGTTGGCACCAGTTCGGTCCTCAGGGAGAGTTCTATTCTGATGTCTTTGACGCTCTACTTGCGTATTTGCATCTCGCTCATTCCGCTGAGTCTCTGCCGTACCGGACGCAGAAGGTCGAGTCCAGCTAGTAGATCTAGTATTGTGGTCCACATAATATGTTCTCCCTAAGTTGTCTTCCCTTCTTTCCCATCCCGCGGGCAGTCTCCCTTGTGCATCTTCGAAGGAGCTGAATGTACCTGTGTGTCGAGGTGCCGGGTTGCCGTTTGCTTGTACAGCGGCTGCGCTCGAGTGACCTCCACTCCCAGCAGCGGGAGCATGTCCTGGTGTAGGTGCCGTTGACATGGCCCCGTTTGCCATCATCACCCCAGACGGCTGCGGGGTATGCGACGGTGATGCACCAGGGAACCCGGATGCAGTTGAGCCTTGGGGAGTGTGCAAAGACGGACGACTGGATTTGGTTGGGTGGTTTGGAGGTGCTAGATTACCTGGCGGCGGTGCATCTAGATTAGTAGAGAGGTTTATGATAAGCTTTCCGTTAACAACTAGGTTATCAGTCGACTTCTTAAGATCTCTGGTGAGCATTTCTGGAAATAATTAGTGCCGCCTGAGCTATGGTTAGAGCTAAATGCAACTCACGGTCACTGGGGTTTCCGAAATCAATAGCATCGCCAACTCGAATGTTGATAACACCCAAGAAGCCTTGATCCTTCCTCTTGTTGAACTTCCTCTGGTCAAATATCTGCACTGCTAGTATGCTATCCTCTCCCGCGCGTCTATATATTGCATTAGTGTTGAACCCACTCATTCAAACCGCAATGCTCACAAATCAAAGCTCTCGTTCCAATATGGGTTGAGAGTTTTCTTAATAACACTCGTCGTTTTGGTCTGTTCGCCACTGAGGGTCGCCACGGCGAAGGGATCTGGGAAACCTATATAATACCGTCAGCACCTGCTCCCAGTTCACGATAGTGGGGTGCCTACGGAAGACATCACGCTTGTAGAGCCCGTCGGCAGCAATTACTGCGGCTGATTAGCATTCGATGGTCGAAGGATAGCTGTTAGAATGTAGCATACTCGTTAATCGCAAATTGGGCTGCCTGGGCGGGTGTCAGTCAATGTGATGCTTGTACGACGAGGGGAAGGACTCACGATGGCAACCCCGACTCCATCCTGCTGCTGGACATGTTGGGAGAGCGCCAAATTTGGCGTGAGCGTTCAGGTGAACGTCAAATATGAAGGGTTCGTAAACGTATCCGCGAGTTGGAAGAGGTTCGATGTCCCTAGGGTGCTCGAGGTACTGTAGTCGTCAGAGGGGGCTGTGCAGCAAATCAACCCGGTGTCTGACTATCAGTTGATGCTAGTACGCTCTATCTGTGCCGTTGAGACATCGGAGTTCAATGTAAAAATATCGAAATTCCCAGGTTGCATATGGGGAGGAGAAAGGAATGCTGGCTGGTGCAGAGGTCGCAATGTTTGTTCTTGGGGTGCAAAGCGTTGCGTTCCCCGCTAAAAAGGACAATTCTAAAACGTCGCGCCTCATGAACCCACGAGTCTCATCGTGAATGTGAATCTATTTCGGACAGACAAACAATGACAGTATCACCTTGCTGCAAGTATTACTCATTAAATGCGCTGCATAATCAATTCACATACTACCACCTCTATTTCTATTGAGGTATCAATAGGCAAGTCTAGGTAATCCCATATTGCAATTCATTTACGAACTGCCGCTGTTTTTGTGAAATTCAACGCGTGTGTTATGATGGCACATCTATCATACGCTTTCCAATACCAATATCCCCTCCGCTTTAACATCTTCGCCACCTAGTATGGAGTAAATCCTCGTCCACGACCTCTGTAGCCACCTCGATATCCTCCTCCACGGGGTGCACCTCTACCACCAAATCCTCCTCTGCCTCTGCCTCTTCCGCGACCGCGACCAGCCATACCAGGGAGATTTGTACGCTTAGGAGTGACCTGTAAACGTATTATGATTAGCCAAGAACTGTAAAAGATAGGATTGAGCATATCAACCTTCAAGTTACGTTCATGAAGGACACTCTCATTCAAGAGAAGAGCGTGAGCAACAAGGCTTGGCTCCGAGAACTCCACATACGCATACCTGCATAGCCTTGATTAGCATCCATCTCTTGCCAGGTAGCGTTGATCATAAAGATTCTTTTGACAGCAGCTTTCACAAAGGACCGGAAATCATGCAACGAACCCCTTTGGCTGGCCGGTGAATTTATCGAGCAGGATGGTGACACGATTGATGGCACCGCAGCTCTGGAAGTGGGTTTGAATCTCTTCAGGCGAGACCGCGTAGTCAACGTTGCCAACGAATATACTTCTCGAGTCGATGTCCTCCTTGTCCTCCTGTAGTGCGTTACTTTGCTGCTCCAGCACCGCTGTCATCTCTCGAAGCTTTGTTGCCTCCTCTTCCATCTCCGCGACTCTGCGTTTCATTGCCATTATATCCTCCTGCGTATGGTCAGTGAACTACCTGGTGTCCTTGAAGGGCATTGCGTACCTCATCATTTCCCCCCTCTTCACCTCCAACCATCTCATCCTCAACCTTTGGCTCAACTTCCGCCATATTGTCGTTTAATTAAGGATGATGGAGGCTGGTAAACAATGTCAAGAGGAATGGTCCTTGTGGAAGCGAAGGAGTCTGCGAAGCGGGCAGATTAGTAGGTATTTAATAACAATGCGGTTAGTTAAGGATATATGTATGTGAATCTCTTGGGTTATGAATAATGCGATGGGAAGAGTGAATGCAATGGCGATGTAAAAAGAAGGCTAAATTGATGAAGTTGCATCCCTCTATCTAGTAGACGTGTAAAGCGAGCAAAACCAGTATATAAGAGGATAAGAGCTTACCTTTGTCACTATAGAGGGGTGGGAAAGCGACAGTTGAAATGTGCTGAAGCGGTGTTGATGAATAAATTTGAGCGCAAGGCTGCTTCAATCTCCATTGGGAACTTCGTCATTTTGATGCGGAGGCAACGCTTTGCCAAGACCAAGACCCTCCAAGGGATGATTAGGGGCCCAAGCTTCAAGCTACTCCGTAGATATATAGGTTATAAAGTCGAGTAAAGCCGCTCTAACTACCCTGCCCTACCTAGGTACTAGTTATTGGTATTATATGGTCTTAGTATATTATTTGCTATTCTTGTAATTCCTATTGAACATCCATACATGACCCCTGGATGCTATGACTAGCTCTAGCTCCTCTTCATAACCAAGACAGCTCTGAAAGTGGCTCTCTTGCGATAAGCAGAGCGCTACGAAGTTACGAACACTCCAATCAATAACACCAGCTTGAACAGCCAGCTACTGTAATCCGCCTCTTCCATTCCAGAGCAAATGCTCTAGACAAAGAAAACCTCACTCCCCAGCTTCAGTTCCTAACTATCCCCTACCAACTCCGCAATGCCCTCCGAAGCTAGCTCCTCCTCCACCCAACCTCTCCTCTCATCGAACCATGACCATGACCAAGACCATGACTTCCTCCCCTCCCCCACAAACTCATCCGCATCCTCCACATCCTCACAAACCCATCCGCGCCTAAGCCTGCACCGCTTCCAAACCGCCTACACCACCTCCCGCAACACCCTGAAAACCTTCCTCTCCACCCGCGCCCAGCACTACACAGTACTCGCGCTCGTCTCCTGCGACCTCCTCGGCATCTTCGCAGACATAATCATCAACCTGTATCAGTGCGACGAGGGGGCCACGAATGCGAAGTGGGACGAGGTGAGGGAGGGGCTGGGCATTGCGGGGCTGGTGTTTAGTTGTTTGTTTTTGGCGGAACTGGGGGCTAGTATTTGGGCTTTTGGGTTGAGGTTTGTTTTGGTCTTTTCTATTCCTCTGGGTGTGTGGTATTGGACTTGGGGTGTTGAAGGAGTGAGGGGAACGAAATGGGGCTAATAACGAAAACGGGATAGGTATTTTAACTCCTGGTTCCACTGCTTCGACGCAGCGGTCATCATAGCGGGTTTTATTGTTGATGTCCTACTCCATGGCGTTTTAGAGGAAGTGGCTTCCCTGGTCGTCGTGTTGCGTCTCTGGCGCTTCTTCAAGATTATTGAGGAGTTTAGCGTTGGTGCTGAGGAGCAGATGGATGGATTGGAGCTGAGGATTGAGCAGTTAGAGTCTGAGAATTTGGATCTGAAGCGGGAGTTGAAGAGGCAAAAAGGTACGCTTGATGAGGAAGAAGATGCTGGATTTAGGGGTGGGAGTGCTAAGTGGAAATAATGAAGTATGAAGTCGGGGTTAGTGCTAGTATTAAGAGTTCAAGACAACTTTATTCAAACTGATAAGGGAAATGGAGTACAGTTTGAATGTGTAATTCTGCTTCTATGATACAGAAATGCTGCCAATGCAATTCTAGGCCAAGAATAAAGTCTTTGTTGTAAGAAAAATCGGCGCAAGGCAGGATAAATCATAAGCTTCGCTAGTGTTCGGATGGGAAAAGCTTCAACCTATATAAAATCACTTCTTGTGCCTCTCCTTTCCAGTCTTCACAGGGCTAACAAACGTAACATGCTTTTCTTCTTTCCTCAGACCACCACCGTTTTTTATCCTTGGAACCTTCTCCACTCCGTCGTCTTCGATGTCGATCTCAGCAACGTCACTATCGTCGCCTTGATGCTCGTCCACCGAGATCACACTTTCAGCATCAACATCGTCTTCATCGTCACTAACGAGACTGGGTGGCGGTGCGTTGTTGCTAGCCATAGTGTTGGGACTGAGGTCACTGATGGAAGGACTTGTCATTTCCACATCGATTTCGCTTTCATGATGATGATGATCTTCGGAGAGTGGCGTATTGAGAGTAGACGTATTCATGACTGGGGTAGCATGGGATAACCGAGGTGATATGCCGTTGAATCTTCCCTCGATGCCTTTGCTGCTCTCTGGACGACCAGTTGGGGCAGGTGACATTCCAGCTCGGGCAGGCATGCGCATACCAGGGGCAGGATGAAGAACGCCTTTGCTGTTAATGGGAATATCTCCACCATCTGACTCGTCGCCAAGTGATGAGAACTCTTCAAAGTCCACGGTCTTCTTTGCATCAGCAACAATCTCAGGAAGGTTCCCAATGAATGCATGTTTGCTTAGTAGATCGGACAGATGCGGTGTTTCCGTTGATGGAACAAATGACTTGTTTTGAGGTGGAATGGGCTTCACACTTGTCTTCTTCGCAAGTGTCGAATTGGCGCTGGTTGGTATTTCAGTGACACCAGGAAGCTTCCCTTGCTTGAACAATGCCATAGATGCCTCGATACGAGACAGGAGGTCAACGTAGGCATTGTTGTTCGATGGGGCGCTCTTGATGAGAGGATGTACCAAGCCACTACTGGTAGAGGTTGGTGTCTTTTCCTCACCTACAATACCACCAGATTCGTCAACCTCAACAGGCTGACCACTTGCAATGGCTGCCTCCTCATGGCTTTTGAATTCTCGGTGATGAGCAATGCGGCAATGGTTGATAAATCCTTGAGTGCTAGAGAAATCTTCCCGCTTACAGTCAATGCAAACAAGCTTGATCATTTGGCCATCTGCTTGCCGTTTGAGGATAGAAGGGCCTGCCTTTCCTTTCTGTATAGGATAGCCACTCGACAGAGCTTGTAGCTTTTGACTTCCACCAACGGAGCCCCTTTGATACCTAGATTTCCCTACGGGCGTGCTGTTTTCCAGAGCATAAGTATGCCTGGTGGCACGCCCTTCTAGAAGAGTTTTGCTAGCACGTGATCCTTCAAATCCTCTGTTCGTCTCAAATGGTATTCCGTCGAAACTTGGATCTGGAATCAACCACTTGGAGTAATGTCTCGTGTATGGGCCATCGGTGACTCCATATGCAGGCGCCCATTGGGGCACGTTGCCATTTTTCTTCAGAGTAGCCCCTGTTCCATTGGCAACATTCAATACTGATTCTGCTGTTCCTTGAGATGTTGGATAAGGAATTAGGTGACAGCGACGGAGCTGTTCTAATGCGACCTGACACTTGGCAAGTTCTTGGTTGATCAAACGAAGTTCTTCATGCTTCAGCATGATCTCGAGGCCAAACTGGGATTCGATGATATCCCTAACTCGGCCTTGAACAACAGCGTGCGCTTGCTCTTCTGTAACAAGCCTTTCTCCAGAGTTCTGAGGCTGAAGTGATTCCGGCGCATCGGGTTTTCTCCGCTTTGCATCGTGTATTGGAGCGCCTATCGCTTCCGGCGCATCCTCACTACTGCCTCTTTTCCTTTTAAGTAGCCCTCCTCCAGATAATTCATCCTTCACAGGTTCAGTGGCAGGCGCCATATTGAAATCTGTTACTCCATTTACCACTTTGTCACCTCTGGATTCTGAAATCCAAGAAGGAAGTCGGAACATTCGCATACAGTATGTCGAAGCCTATTCGACGGAGTTGTGCGGCCTGGCGCTGTGCGTGCCGTCGAAGAGTATGCGCAAAAAGTCTAAGGCTTAGATCGGGAAGGCTGTCATAGGTTCCAAGGAGTGAGGTTGCTGTTGTTGTTCGTCGCGGAATTCACTGTGATGACGAAATAATGGGTCCCCCTTTTTAACCCGTCGCAAAACAATCCGTTTGCGCAATCCAGAAATTTATACAGAAAGAGTGTTAATTAAAAATCGTATCGAGAGCAATGCGGTATCGCGAAAAATGCGACCGTCGAAGGGAGTGGGGAAGAATCGAATCGAATGTTGCCGTCGCGGCGAAGATGTGAGAATGTTGATGGGCTGATGAGGTCAAAGGCGAGGCCGGGTATGAAGAAAGCGCTCGAAATAGCGCGGGTCGCAAAGTATCGGGATGACAAGACAAGGCAGGAAAGAAGGAACAAGAAAGATGCAGAAGGGTCCGGTATTACAAAGAAATGTCGTGCGACGAAGTAAGAGGGTATTAAAAGGGGAAATAGTCGTTGATACAGAGTTGTTGTAGTTGGTTTGAAGTCGTGAAATAATGAAGAAGTAGGGAGAAAGTTGGGCGAGCGCAAGATGCGATGCGATTATTCCCTCCACCCCCCCAATGGAAGCGGAAGCTGGGAAATGCTCGCGCGTCTAGCTCCGCAAGGGCCGTGGCGTGGGTGGGGTGGGCGGCATACAGTACAGTACTGTACTGTACGTACTGTACGTACTACGGAGTACGGACGTAACGACTGGGATTATAAATTTAGAGGAATGGGTTATTATGGATTACAGCACAGGGCGATGTGCCGTTGGCGGAATATGATTGGAGCAAGGACAAAACATGGATACCAGGCCTGGCCTTTGTATTACTCCGTACTTGGCGTCCTCTCGCTGCCTGTTCCTTGTCCTGCTCTGCATATGCGTACTGTACTCCACCATTGTTGAATTGCTTTTGCTCTTTCACATGAGACTGACACTTCTGTAAATTTACTTCTGTCTGTTGCTAGCAACATAGACCTTCAATATAAACAATCTCTACCTTTTCAAGTCTCCCTCCTCCCAACAACGGCTTGACTCGCATGGTGCAGTTTAAAGTGCTGGCTGACGGCTGCGCATAAACCTTCTCCAGAGAAGATTCTCGGGAAGAAATCCAATAGGTCAGACGGCTGGGTATCATCAGATAGTCGGCTTATCACGAACAACCTGTCTTGCCTTGCTTAGTTTTAGTGCTTTGTAGCACGGCGTATCCAATCCAAGCAAGCACGAAGAACTCGCCAGTAAACTTTACACAAGGCCACGCGGACCAAAGTCAACTCACAGGAACTCTTAGTCACTTCACTTTCCGTATGTGCTGCCCAAGAGGAAGAGCCTCCAGTCAACTGGCCGGCATCTAGGACATCCTTGGCGCGATCTTGGCTGTAGGCTTGACGTTTGGCGAGTGAGAAGGCTGGCTTGGCTTGGTGCAAGCAGCCGTGAGGCATTATTATACCGAGTACAGGCACTTACAGGTGCATGCAGTATTGCCGGAAGGGGTCTGACTGGTGTCCTTTGACACGCCAAAGCCAAACAAGGTGCATGGAGTCATCTTGGAAAGTAAACGTCTGTTTCTCGAGGCCAAAGACTTGAAACCAAAACACCAGACGAGACGCTGCCTCGCCCCACGCGCATGAAAAGCGAGTGGAAAGTGTGACGGGAACAACCAGGCAGCCTATGGAACCTCTGCCTATCATACCGCTTGTGTTAACAGGGAAAACAATGATCTGAAAGTTGTGTCCAATGGGATATATAGAACCTTGCTCTAGTTTGCAGCCTCGTTTGAGTTGAAGCAGAATGGCTTCTAAGAAAACAATGCTTGAATACCATTAATACGAGAAAGCCTACCAAAAACCGAGTTAAGAAAAGACTGAATAGGCATTTGAACAATCTTCTGCAAAAAAAATACCGCAACACAGTTAATTATCGCATTGTGTTATGAGACAGGATTCTCTTCACCCAATTAGGATATAAAGGCGAAGTTGCTAACAAATGGTACAGTACTGTACTTGATTTATAACTTGATATGGATCTCTCACAAAACAAGAAGCATTCAAGTGATAGTAAATGTAGAGAATTAGCCGTCATCGCAAATCCTAATCTGGATGATCTACAGCATCGTCGTGGTCGTATGTACTCGCTTTTTTTTTTAAGTCTGACAGTGGAGACTGTTTTTACTCCACATTACCTATAATTGTAACTATTCAAAGCATCTGCTGAGGGTGCAATTTGAGCTCATCTTCTTGATACAAAATGGAAAAGACTATTTAGAGGCCTATGCTGAGGTTGTGTAAAATCCTTCCAAACCCGCAAAATGGAAGAAGACCATTTAGAGGCCTATGCTGAGGCTATAAACTGGCTTTACAACGGAAAAGACTACCTATCTAGAGGCCTATACTAAGGCACAATTAAATAATTCTTCAAATGTAGAGTAAAAACAGTCTCCACTACTATCAGACTTAAAAAAAAAGCGAGTAGTTAAAAAACTCGCTTATTTCAATCAGCTACTTCCCTTCCTCCTCGAGCTCCTCATGATCGGATCGGTTCCTTTAAAACAGCTTCACTCTCAGCCACAATCATGGCACGAACCAAAAAAGCGGCCAGAAAGCAAGCCTCCAACTACTCCCGCGAGGCGATCAAAGAGCACAGCAAGCAGAAGCAAGAAACCAAGAAATCTAAACATGACAAGAACAAGAAGCAAGACACGTCTGCTCAAGCCGGACCAAGCAACGCACCAATCACGGGATCAGAGCCCACAGAGATGTCCATCGATGCACCGGCTTCCACTTCCAATGCTTCTCCAGCAAATACAGAGTCATTAGGAGATCTAGCAAGTACTCATGATGTCTTGCGCATGTCTATTATCTCATCCACCCAAATCGAGAAAAAGGTCACGGCGATTCTCAAGCATCTGGATACACCGGACAAAGCAGCCGTAGTGATGCTGCACTCCAAGGCGAAAGTAGCGTCGAAGCTTATTAGCGTCGTTGAGATTGCTAAGAGGGAGATCGCGGCTGGGGGTGGAAAGTGGTTTCAGTATAATGCTGTTGAGGGGCTGTTGGAGGAAAATTCTGGAGGGGAGGACGGGGAAGATGAAGGTGGTGTGAAGGTTGGAAAAGCAGATGGTATGAATGTTGAAGAGGAAGATGAGGAAGAGGAGAGTTTTGAGACTATGAAGACACCATTTGAGAGGGCTATTGAGGGTAAGGCTAAGGTTAGAGCTGTGCCGGGCATGACTACATATCTTTCGAGGATTAGGATTGAGGGGCTTGGGAAGAAGTATGGGTGAGTTTCCTCTGCGATAGGCTACTATTTTGGATGAGGACTAATGTTTTAATAGAGAGCAAACGAATGGATTGGAGACTGATCTGGCGGATCGGCCCAAGAAGTGATGGAGTGGCTTTCAATTATCATATTCCTTGGGATCGAAAAGCTGAGTGTCGTCTGCAGAGGACTAAGAGGTATGGATGGTTTCATGACCAAAATATTTCTCAATAGCAGCGTCAGGAGTTGGAGGCTTCATAAAGCAAGTCTATGAAGAAAATAAAAGTCTACCACAGCACACTAACTATCGAGCCTGCACAATGGGAGTTACTTTTATTTACTAAACCGTATAAAGGTATGGACGTGATCAACGCCGATTTTACAGACAGAACTCCCAAAACGCCAATGGTTGTTTCTCAACCCCCGCCCGCCATCTGCTATGCATTAAGCAAACTTGTCTGTAATTTAATATGCACCATACTGGCTCAATGGCCGTATCCAGCTATACTAGCTATATGCCTTGTACATATATCTTACACACCCACCCCTGGCATCCAAAACCATGTCAATGCTTCCCATCATCCTTGTGATCGTATGAGAACCTAAGGACAAAATTGACAATCATAGCAATCAGAATAACCAGAGTCAAGAGTGTAGGACCAAGTTTATCGTCGAACCCAGCCTGACCCCTCTGTCTAATCGACTTCGCCCTCCAGTGAAATGTCACCAGCGCATATATCATTGTGAGCACCGCCGCGAGCGTGAAGAGGAAAGCCGAGATGAAGGCAGGCTTGTCACCGAAGTTCAACATGCCAATGGCAAGAGCTGCGATGACTACGCCTAAGCTCAGCCATGATAGGAAGGTCCGTTCGTTTGCGAAGAAGACCTTGGGCTCGACTCGGGTTGGGAGGGCGATTCGCTTGCCTTGTTAAAGAATTCTATGTTAGCTTGAATTGAACAATTGGACTGCCAGATGAGACAATTGATTGATCCAGAGACATACCAGGCGTGGATTGAAGCAAGGGCTGGCTCGACATTGTCAACGAGAGGCGGGACCGAGGCTGAACAGTTGATCGATTGGCTGTGTCTAAATGTCTTGGATTCGCAAAGATTGAGCGCGATGAGGTATATTTGGGGGCAGATGGATAATCAGTGACGAAGATTGGAGGTTTAGGTCTTGTGCAATATCAGTGCAAACGTGAGGGGAAGCTTCGTTCCACGAGTTATTAAATTTAACATCTGCAAAGCTCACCTCTTCAAGGAAACCAAGCAAGGCCGGCCCCACCACACCATCACCTCACGATAAAACGTGCTGGCTTCTCGCTAGCTGACTGGCTGGATAACATCACATATTCAAGCAATGTTTTTTTAAATCTCCAACTGATGTGTCCGTGTTCATAATAATCCCTCGCAATAGTAATATAAAAACTTATTAAGTAGTATGTAGCTGCAACATGCAATCAGTTTCCTAATTAGTTCTGTGCCATTTTTATGCTCCCCCTCCCTCCTCTCCATTACGTCAGGCACAAACGAGGCAGCCACGCTAATCCTACCTAGGTAGGACGGGGACGGGGTTTCCCCAGAATCTGAAGTCCAGACTTGAAGCAGGGGTGAGGCGTGTTTTGATCTTGCCCAACTTCAATCGTACAAACTCTCTTTTGCATACTGCTCTTCAACTGCTTCTAGCCTTGAACGACTTTGAATCTATAGAACCATGGCCTCGTCATCTGCCACTCCAGTGAGTAGTCGACTTCCATTCCTGCGTGCGCTGGAATCAAGCTGATGTAGAATAGCCCATCTCCTTCACGAGGCTGAAGCAAATAGCAAACGATGTAAGCTCCCAACACGCCACTCTCAGCTTCACAGGACTCTGCTAAGAACTGTGCAGGCTTGCCAAAACGCTTTAGGGGCCACTGAATACTACGAGCATAACAAGACCGAGGCCTGGAATACCACAATCATTGTTTGTTTGCCCCGCTTCTCTCTCTCAACTCAACAATCCATCTAACACACGATCCCACCACAGAACTCCATCCTCCGTTCTCTAATCTCGGAATCATCTCCCACCGGCGGGACCCCATCCTTCAAGTACGCGGTCAACAGCACCATCATCCAACACCTCGTCCCAACTTCGACCTTGAACAAATCGAAGGCAATCCCAGAACCATCGGTGAAGACAGAAGAGAGCGATGCGAGGATCTCAACGAGTGACATGAAGACCGAGGCTACTGGAACCGATGGCAAACCCCACGTTGGTAGGAGAGGAATGCATAGTGCGGCGGGGGCATACTGGAACGAGAAGACGGACGGCATGTGGAGCTTTAAATATGAGGGAGGGGAGAGCAAGGGTCTGGATGTTGTTATTAGTGTTATTTGGATTGCGATATGAGCTCCAGGCAGATGCCCAATGAAGCATGAGTATTGTGGTCGCATTTGCATAGAGGGTGCATGGTGTTTTCCCCAGCCGATATAATCAAGTGGGAAGTCTTGGTTATTTGTCTGTGTACATCCGCGATCAGTATGATCAGTGTTAGTGATACGAATTCATCTGAAGCATTGGTTTCACGGCGAAGTTTGCGTTTCAGGTTCCGCTTTATTGCTTTACAAATGACTTCTTGCGAACATCAATCAATAACCACCACCTGCAGATTCACAACTATCATTACAAGTCTCGTTATTCCATAGAACATTGCTTTTCACCACGTCTTTTCACCCGGCCGTAATATATATAACTTCCATCTCGAGTGAGAGTTACTAGTGGCTAGCTAAGACTAGGAAGGGGAATTGGTTACCAAACCTCAATCAACCTGAATGTCTCACATTGAGTGAGAAGAAAGTCGATAGTCTATCCAGTTATAGGCCATGAGTTTGTTGAGTTGGAAGAGACAAAAAATCATTTCTTGAATTATATAGTAGGTATTCCCTGTTAGCGTTGCTAAAGCCTCATTTTGAGCGTGATGTTCCTCCATGTATTTTCTCCGCTGTTGTATACAACTTTACCCAAAGTTACATCAAGTGACATTTAGATATGTTTTCATGAACCTGAGTCAGTATGATCCTGGGGGAACATTCCAGTCAGCTTCCGGGAGATACCGCGGGATTAACGAAATGCTGACCGCTTGTTCAAGCTCATTCACTTTAGGCCCTAAGTGCGGGCGCTAAACAAAATCACGATACCTGTCTCCTGTCAAAACTGGTCTGATTGCGCAACAAATTCGGCCATATCACGAAAACACCTCAGTTTGCTCTCTATAACACAAATTCTGCCATTGACAGGATCATCGTCACAGTAACTAAACCATTCGCATAAATCCAAGACAATGGCCGATTTGTAAGCATTTTCCTTCAGCTCTCCCTTGGAACCCAAAGCTAATCCTAGCATACAGATTCAACTTGAGGGAAGAGCTCCAGCTCAAGATCATCTCGTACCTAGACCTGCCGTCTCACTTAGCTATTGTCTATGCTCTGGGCAAGGGCGGGAACACCCTATTTCTACCGCCAGCCTCAAATCAGAGACCTACGGTAGTCACGGGGCATGTTACATTCGCGTCAGAAAGCTATTCACCTCACTGGAGCGATTCTGATGATGAGACCCTCGCAAGTACCGATACAGAAATCAGTCCTTCGCCAGAAGAAGAAGGATGGGCGTTCAAACAAACCCCAGAACTCATAACCCGTCTCGCTTTACTTCCGCAATACAAAGACAGCGCATCTCTTCCGAATCTCCCAACAGAGCTCCAACTTGAGATCTTCGGCTATCTCGACAAGATAGATGCTTGTTGTCTCGGTCTTTCCTCAGCCAGAGCCTACGGAATCTTCAGAGCCATCCACGGCACCAAGATGCCTCTCAACCAACGGCGATCTGGCCCAAACCCTTTTGAATCCGCCTGGGAAATAGTAGGGAAGCGAGAGTGCAAACAGTGCGGTATCTACAGGTGCGAACTTCATGAGCATATCAAGTCATGGATGCCAAAAGAGCTCGAGTACTGTAGCATGAAGCAGAACTTTGGGTTGCCAGCCGACACAGAGGCCAAGCCAACGTGCTTTCGTGGAAAGCCTAGTAAGCCTCATCGATGTGGTCGCCATCCGCTAAGAACAACTTCGATGCATCAGGATGATAAGGCGGTTTGAGAGTAGCAAGGATATAACATGCTGCTTTCGGAGGGATCGGAGGGTGTAAGTCGGCGTGGTTAGAACGTTAAGGCGTTTCGATCAGCATTTGAGCGAGATATCATCGATGGATTTGCATGACATTCAGTGCGTTGAATTATCTAGGGTATTTTTGGGAACAGTACGAATCTCTTTTTTTTTCGGTGGGCATTAAGAAGTTGCGGGTGTTGTGGCCGGTATATCCCGGGAGCTAGTCATGCTGGGAACCATGACTTACGGTAGTACCAATCGATATCATGAGATTCAGGGTGGGTCCAAAAGTTATTTTGAGAGGGCTCATAGTAAAGGTAGGCGGAGATTTTTTCTAAGTGCAGTCTACAGCTTGCGATCTAATTATCCTGTTAGACGCTTTATCTAAATTTAAGAAATTTATTACTACTTCCCAAGACAATAAGTTTGAAAATTCACTAGACCTGCGTGCAAATTGTAGCTAGTGCCTCCTTACTATTAAATGCTCAACCTCTGGAATATGCTCTCCCAGCTCTCATAGTTGAACTTCGCAGCATGGTACTCCTCATCCGTCTTCGCATCCTCCAGCTCCCTTTCCCTCTCATCCTCACCCCTCTTCTCCCTCAGCAACCCCAAGCTCTCTTTCTCATACACCCACTCTGGATCCTCAAAGAACTCCTTCTTCCTATCCATAAACACCATTAAAAGCTTAACCCTGCACCTTTTACACTGTCTCTCATACCACTCCACATCCGCAGCTTCAAGAGCCCCAATCTCCTTTCTATGCTTAAGAAACATGCCTTCCTCGAAAACACACCTCCCATAAGCCCCCTCGGGTTTATACCTCACACAACCCTCACAACATATCAAGCCCCCCCATAACGTCTCCTCCTCCGCCAACAATTCCCCTAGACTGCGATCCCACGTAATATCTATACAGTCCCGCAAGAACCAGTCCTCGTACACGTAGTTCAGGAAATGCTTACCGCAGACGCTAACCTGCATGCGCAAGTCAAAAGGCTTTCTCCGGATATTATAGTCCGCGCCAGAGCCGTATATAAAGTGGAAGATGTCGTGGAAGTAGCTAGACGTGAGGCCGAGGCACATCTGCGAGACGGGATCGAGGTGGGCTAAGATGTTGGTGTGGAGTTCTGTGGGGAGCGCAAGGAACGTAGCTTGCCGTGGTGATGTGGACTGTACGAGTACTGCTTCGCTTGCATCTTGGGAAGCACAAGGCTTGTTTGGGGGCCTGTAAATATACCTTGTTAGTGGAAGTGGAAGTGGAAGTGTAAGTGGAGGATGCGAGATTGGGTGACTCACGCGGTGGTGCCTGGAGGGATATATTCCCTATGCGGTTCGGCGAAGCTGGACATGTTGCCTCAGGACGACGAGTCGAGCACCTTTCCTTGCAACACTTTCTCTCGCCCGAATCCCCTTTTCTCCTTTTTTTCTTCTTTGGACAATCCTCTCTCTGGTAGTACCGAATAAATATCAAATACCACTTCAAGAATGCCGTATTTGTCTTGCCCTCGCCGATATCTTGTTCCGATGCACAGCAGAAAGACTGACACTTACTTCCACGGAGAAGGAGAGAGAGCATGCAAAGATATATTCACTGCGGTGCGTGCAATCTTACTTTTCAAGGCAATTGTTTTTTTTTAGGTGCGTAAGGTAGGTAGGTATGATTCATCATTGCCTTGTCTTGACTTAACATTGTTGTGGGAAAAACTAAGTCTAGCCTCCCCTTTTCAACCATGGTTCACTAAAGACCGGTTTGTGGATCGATCTTGGAAAGGATAACTAGGGGGAGCTACTACTGAGTAGGTGGTAATACTCACTTATATTATATTGCAATTACAAGTATGGTATTTCTACCTAGGTGCCGATGATTCGTGGACAAGTAAATATGTGTTTCGGAAAAATGGTACTGTAGGTGGGATTGGGATACGGGGTTGGGAGTACGAATTGTGGGAGCCTGGGATATTTTTTTTCACTTGGTATGAATTCGAACTAAGATTGTGAAGCAGACACGCACGATGGAGAAGGTTTGGGACAAGTATAGTAAATCTTACCCAAACGTGTCAAGTATTTTAGGGAAGGTAGGAAATAATACAGGCACATAGACAAGCTCGGCTCACCTGATCACCCCTTCAAGCCAAAACGCCGTGTCCCTGAACCATGAATTCGCAAATTATATCAGATATCATTTCATTCACTGAAAATTGCGAAGCATAATGTAGCTGGCTGTGAGTCAGGAAAGTACCTAGCGGGTAATGAATAGAGTTCTCAAGAAGATCCGCGGTAGCTTGATTTGAAGCAACTTACAAGCACCACTTGGCATAACCGACTCGGATATTAAAGCCTGATGGATATATTAATTTGCTGCTATTTGACCAGTTTCAGCTTCGATATGAAGCTTCTGAAAGATATACTTGGGCCATTCAGTTGTCCATATCGTCATCCAACTAAAATCCCCAAATGCCATTTCTTCCTTTTTCCCCATCATTTGTTTGCTACTACAATTCTCTTTTTGGCCCCCAAAGACCAACTCAGACGGAGCCTTAAGCACTTGCTTCTTCTCTGCCAAATTGCATACAATAAAGGGATATCTTAGAAGCTACTCAGCTATGCCAGAACGGGTAATAAACTTTCAGCGATTAAGAGGGATGATACCAAAACTCCAAAACAACCATGAGATGACTTATTCCTAGATAAATCGTAACTTTGGATTGCATTGGCGCTCCAATGAATTCGTCTTATGATTTGAAAGATTTACATGCTCAGCCAAACATTTCCGCAGCAGATTTAGGCCATCTAGACTGGGAAAACGCAAGTCTAGGTAGAGTTGTAGAAGTTATAACTGCTATGTATGGTCACTAAAAGAAGACGAGGTAAGTATAGGTTAAAATGCATCTTGTATTCTGCAGCAACGAACGCCTGTGCATCCCAACTATATGCAGTCTTGAACTTTGTACAAAAGGAGAGCCCCCATTGTTCCCATCTACCCCAGGATCTCCATCGATCCGTCTACTTTCGGTACCACATTCTCGTAATCTGTAACAATAGTTAGCATCATCAACTTCCTTCCATGCAGAGATTCTGCGCTTCGTTTCAGGCACTACAACGCATTTGTGGCAAAACTCCGCAAGATGTTTAAGAATACATACCTTTGTATGCCTCATTTTCTTCTGCAGTTGGAAAATTCCATACATCAGCGCCTCCGAAGTAGGCGGGCAACCTGGCACATATATATCCACGGGCACAATACGATCGCACCCCCTCGTCACACTATAGCTATAATGATAATAGCCACCGCCGTTCGCACAACTGCCCATGCTCACAACCCATCTCGGCTCGGGCATCTGATCATACACCTGTCTCAGGGCCGGCGCCATCTTGTTTGTCAATGTGCCGGCTACGATCATAACATCGGATTGACGTGGCGAGGCGCGGAAGATTATACCCAGGCGATCTTGGTCGTAGCGGGGCGTGGAGAGATGCATCATTTCGACGGCGCAGCATGCGAGGCCAAAGGTCATGGGCCAGAGGGAGCCTTGACGGGCCCAATTGGCGATTTGGTCAAGGGTCGTTCTGAGGAGGGTGTTAGATGGTGTTTTGAGGGGATCGCCACTTCCCCACATTCGAGCTTCAAGAAGCTCCGAATAATATCAGATCTGTGGTATGAGAGGGAAGCACATACAATGCGTATTGCATAACGCCCTTCTTCCCTTCCTGACTTGGCAATGGCACCTCGCGCCTCTCCTTGCCCGTAACGCTCATCGGAGGTGGCGTACCCGGATTGCCGTGCACATTGTGTGGTGAAACTGCCGTCACAGGCTTCGAAGCAGTGGATGAGATGGCAGCAATTGATCGGTAGGGAATTATGGATGAAGCTGGCTTGGCTGTACAGAGACGAGGATTAGCTTTTGGTGGCAAGAGAGGGGGGCAGCTTCATGTATGAAGGGCTTGACTTACCTCGCAGCGCCAGCGCGGCTGATCTTCTTGTGGAAGATAGCATCTTGTCAATTGGGAGGCAACAAGAGAAAGTGCTAAGAAAAGGAGGAGGGAGAGTGGGGTGGACGTTGATCGTGAGCTTTCAAATATTTAAAATGGTCGTCGTCAATACATCTCAATGCTTAAGCAACCGGCATCCGCGTTGCTGTGATTGGAGGCTTCAATGTCACGTGCGTGCGGCAAAGCTGAGCTTCTTCTCTTCTCCCACCAGTCCCTTTTGTATCAGTGCAACCATTGCCACCATGCGTATGATTTTTCAGACATGAGAGACCTCTACCATTCAAAGAAACCTCAGATCCATCATTTTCAAGACATTGATAGCCTGCCTATGCTGCGCTTCTTTCGAACTTCCCTAAATCGCTTCTTACGCCTTTGTCTAATGCAATGATGCAATAACTACAGAAACATTGCCATCTAGTAGAACAATAATTGTTATTTACAAGAGGAATGAATTGCCAGGGAGAGAAAAGTCACCTCTCGGGCTGAAGTATTGTCAGCAGCGAAAGTCGCCCAAGCTTATAACCCCAATTTTGATGTAGCCAACAAAATATTGAAGCTCCTCCTACTTCTCAAAGTCACAGGAAACAGACAATAGCATGCTATTGCTTGGGTGTATATATCGACTTGCACAGATGCTATAGAGGTTGTCCGCATTGACAATGTTGCTAGCATTGCTTTGGATCAAAAGGTTTCAAAGCTCAATCCTCCTATCACTTTCGAGGGTGAACACAACCAGGCTAAAACATAAGAAGCCTAGGAATACTATATCATTTAAATGATAAGGTGATAGTTTGTAGTAAATGGGAGGGACTTCTTAGACGGCAGAAGAAGGAGATGTCTTCGATAACAACGAATGGTAGAGAGATACGCAAGATTTCGGTCTGACATTGTCGTATATTGTTGGACCGCGTGAGAAGGATTTTAGGTGTAGATTAAATGAGAGTGCAACGTTATTCTGCAATTATTTCACATCCTTCTGCTTATAGACCTATCCACAATGATATTGATCTTTGAATCGTACCTAAATATCTTTTCATCTGGTTTTATTCGTATGGTATAACACAAACATTTTGTGGCTCCATCTGAAAAGCTGATTGAAGTATCTCTTGGCGTAAAGCGCAATAGTCGGTCTTCCTTCTTTGCTCTCTTCGTCTAAACTTCTAAGCGCAGTCTTTTTAAACCCAAATCTTGGTTGGTAAGTAAGATCAGGAGATTAATTTACAGCCTTGCACAAATTCGAAGGAGAAGTTCTCATCACTAAAGGGGAAGAACCGGCAATGTAGTGATTACCTATGAATGGGTATATTGCTAAGACGACGAGGATGTGTGTAGGTCTGGTGCGATTGATGTCCTACGATCAAGTGTTTGCGAGGATGGAGACTGTGCGACCAGGTTGTAGATACCAGATGTCTTCGCAGAGCGATTCGCGACTCTTCTATCGCTAATGAACTCCTCAACTAGAAGCATAACGATGCAGAAGATTCCCATCGTTGTATTTAGAAACCGAATGCCGTCCCCCCTCCCCCCCCCAGATCTAAGTGTGGGGGGGCTCTTATGCTCGCTTAGCTTCTTGCAAAAAGGGGAAGGGGCAAAATGTTAACAAGTTATCTAGTACATTGTACATAATTTTTTTTTAGAAATCAAGCTTTCTCAAACTAAGCTATTCTCTGCTGGCCAATCCTGTGAAAGGAAAAGAAATTCGACGCCAGATTAACATTCCTTAAAAAGCATGTGATGTATGTACTTAACGCAAGATCTTCCTTTATTGACAGACAAGACGCATATTGCTAACTACGATTGCTATATTTGTAGCTAATGTGAAGGTAAAATAGTGTAACGGCGGTTCAAAAAAAAGCCCCCCAGAACAGAGAAGGTGTTGTCACGTTATTATAGGCTTCTCACATATCTGACCCCGCACCGCACGCACTTTCTCGCCTCAAATATCACACCAAATTCCGGAAGAAATTCATACGTGATCCTCTGAAATGGCGCCAGCTACATTTAATACCCTTCCCGTTGAGCTTCGTCTCACGATCTTCGAATTCGCTCTCGCAGATCGGAAACCTCGAAACGTCGAAGTCTTTATCAAATCAGGCGAGATATATTCTGGAACACCTCCCCCACCGCTGCTCCACGTCAATTCAGAGTCTCGGCATATTACGTTGAAGTTCTATAAACCATGGCTTCCAGCGTACCGAAATCTGTCTGAGGAGAAAGCGGGTTCAGGGGTCTGGTCGCCTGCTTTGACATATACGCCCTGGGAGGAGGTTATCAAAGAACATGGATTAGAGAAAGTCTCGCGGTTGCAGAATGTCTGCGTGGACTTGGAGTACGATACGCTCTTGATGACCGGACACGAATTTCCATATCCGCTAGGGCCTCTAGACGAAGAGCATATCTCGTCAGTGGCCTTCATATCTAACATGGAGCACTCGGCTGCTGCACCGGAATACGGGAATAGATTCCCCTTCGCGGATACCCTAGGCGCGCCGCTTCAGATCAATTCCCTGCCACACGTGAATCAGCTACGCAGATTTCACAACCTCCAAGGCCTCGTTATCTATGAACGTGGTAGAACATTCGAGACGATATCTAACAGTTCTGAACATCGATGGCGAGATCTTGAACCCCCTTTCATGGGCTCAATCGAGGAGTGGGATGAAGAATTTCTACGAATTCAATATCTTCCAATGGAGAACATCCTACGGAGTAGATCATGAACCAGTTGGAGGAATCAAGTCTCCACTTGTTGCCGTTCATACGACTAACTAGGATGGCTAGCGGGAACTACTATTAATATAGTATGTCTATCGATGCGTATTACAGATGAACTGGACTAACATGGTTGAGGTTTTTCTGAAGGCTTTTAAAGCTTTCTCCTGCATCGCCTTATGCCGCAATTAAGGCGGTGACTTTACGTTCTTGGTTGGGGCGAAGAGTTGGGCGTAAGACTCGATTTTCTTCAACGGGTTATCGGATGCTTGGGAGTATGTATTGCGAGGCAAGAGGTTCCAGATCTTAGATGATTTGTCAATTGCTATCATATCCAAGTTTTGTTTTTATCTAAGAGTCTAAGGGACCGAAGTAATACTACTTCATATTTTCATAAATCGGTTCTTATTATGAAAAAAAGGATGCAGCCTCTATTAATTCTCTGAGCTCCTCTAATATCTACTAGATATGGTGAGCCCTGTCAACCTCTAGAGTTAAGGTGAGAAGGGCTGGCGGACCTAAGTCTGAACTCTACTTAAGAAAGTATACATATCTTTAGTGGCGAGCTCACAAATTCAATCCTTTCAACTCGAAATGTCTTCATATCTACCGTGCTAAAGGCATCTTCTATGACTTCCACGAGCGCCATGCATTTCTTCAATCGTTGTATTGGATACCGCCGTTCAAATCCTCTCCAGCTTCTCCACGAGCGCGTGAAGCATGAGTTAGGATACCGCTAGTTCCTTAAACACACCAACAAAACAAAGTTCAGATCTTGATTCACAGTCATGCTACATACACTTATCCCAATTGACTTGGCTTGTGCAACTCCAGCGCTCGCTTATCAAATAAGGAGCCAAAAAAATAGTAAACAAAAACTCCACACCACTCCACTCCCTCTAAGAACAAGACCAAAAAAAAAACGACAAAACTTCTAGAGATCAACTCCCCCCGGGAATTAATCTCATTATCAAAGAACCCAAACCCAGTTGAAGAGGGGTTAGATTTTTATTCGAGGTAGTGGGTCCCTACCAGGCAATGGCGTGTTGAACCCAAATCGATCCACACACCAAGACACATTTGATCCAAACCACCTAGCCAAGTGGCCGCCTTTATGCTTGATTTGGAGGGAAATGTGTTTATTTTGATATATATATGAATGGCATTTGGGACATGTGGGGAAGGGTGGGAGATAGGCCGGGCCTGGCTGTGTCAGCGGTGGTGAATGGCGGTTTAGCAGGGCAATAAGGTACTAAGCAGTTAAATTGACGACCACAAGATTCGATCGAGTACTTGAGTACCATTGATGAAGAGCCCATTTCAAATGTCTTTCGATTTGTGCAGAGCATTCGGGTAGCTCAGTGTTCAATATGGAAACTTCTCCTGAACTTAGTAAAACCATCCACTTGACTGGCACGGCGCTATAGCTCAAATTATCAATAGTGTTGACGATAATACAGATGGGAGACGAATTTCACGAAGAAATCCACGCTGTAAGCTCATATATAGCAAGAAGCAAAGCATTAAACATATGAATCGCTTAGGAGTTTTTGAACAGAGTTCATGGTACTAGTACAATAAAGGTGATCTTCTGTACATACTTACAGTCCCCGTAAAACGGTGTTGTCCCTCTTCTCAATAGGCTTGTACCGTTCTTCCAAAACCTCCTCCGCCGTCTTTTCAAGAGGAGCTGGCTTCTCGTATCTCTCATGAAGAGCCTTTTCAACTGCTGACGAATGGCTCAGAGTAGCATACTGGGCTTTTGACTCGAGCTTCTCCTCTGCTAGACCGATGGCTGCTGACGCTTTACCAATAGCTTCCTTCCCCTTTTCCACCCCCTTGGAAAAAGTCTCCTTGACCGCACCGCGCACTGCATCGACAGTTCCTCCGCTCCGAACAGACTCAGCTGCATCATGAGCTCCGGATTTCGCATTGGCAGTAACTCTCTCAGACTTGGCCTTTGCTGCTTCTAGTAGCTCCCCAGACTTCTCCTCGGTACGTCTAAGTTGCTCTTTACTCGAATCAACCGCCGTCTCCATTTCCGTCTTCGTAGAAGCAGCAACCTTACTCGCGCCCTCCTTCACCTCAGATCCAACTCTCTCAGCACCAGCAATCGTAGCGGCAGCAGCCCTGTCGATACCAACCGCAGCTTGATCCGCGGCCGTCCTCGCCGCCGCCTTACTTCTATCAACAGCTTCTTGGACCTTTGGACCAGCCGCATTCTCAGCCTTCTCAATGTCTTCCCTCGAAGTTCGTAATACAGCCCCAAATAACCGCGACGCACCTTCCTCCGCCCCCACCCAACTCCAATCCGTTCTTTGCACCCACCGCACAGCATTCTCGACCTCGTTGTTCCACCGGTCTTTGGCGGCTTCTACTAGGGTGCTGCGTTCTTCTCGGGCTAGCTCGGCGCGGCTTGAGGGGTGGGAGGGGTGTGGTCTAGGAGGCTGGTGAGGACTTGGGATTGGGACCGCAGGGCTAAGGCTTGGGATTTGCGGTTGCGCTCGTGGGCGAGGACTGTGAGGTACGCGATGCCGAGAGTGAGGGTCACTCCGCCAGTCTGTATCATGCATTAGATATAAGGAAGATTAAACCGTGTTTTCCAAGACTTACGAATCCGGTGGTGAAGCCCATGTTGCCGGTGTTAGCTCTGTGGAATGCGCCAGGAGCGCTGGTATGCTTCGTAGAGGGTTACGATGTCACCACAGTGATTAAAACACCCCAATTGATATGAAAGGAGCTCCAAAGAGCTTTTAGGGACGTTGCTGACAAGGTTTGGAGGATGTGTAAGTCGTTGATTCCGAGCTTCGCGGCTCGCCAAATTTTGAACCCAGGAAAAATCGCGGGAAACTTCAACCTCTCCCGATCTCTTGCGGCTCAACAACAACCGTTCGTTCAAGTTTTCTTCTGGGGCCAATCCTACCTCACATATCTATTAAAGCCGCTCTTTCCTCCCTCTAGCCGGGTTCATCTCCTAAACATCCTCCACGATGGCAGGAGGCCGCATGAAATATCGCCATCTCAACCGCTCATCCTCCCACAGACAAGCACTCCTCCGAAATCTCGTAACCTCTCTCTTCACCTACGAACATATAGCAACAACATGGCCGAAAGCAAAAGAGGCACAGCGATTAGCGGAGAAGCTCATCACGATGGGCAAGAAGAATACGGAGGCTAGCAAGAGGAAAGCTTTCGAGGTTTTCTACGTACGTTTTGCATCTTCCATAGCCCACCACTTCACTTCTGTAATTTGCTAGAGGTTCAAGCAAGAAGAGAGAACTGATCACAAAACAAAAACAGAGGCCCCACGAACTAGTCCCCAAACTCTTCGGGCCCCTCCGCGAACGCTACGCAACGCGCCCAGGAGGCTACACGCGGGTTCTCCGTATCGAGCCATTGAAGCCTGACATGGCGCCCTCCGCAATTCTCGAACTCGTTGATGGCGAAAAAGATATCCGGTTCCAGATGACGGCCCTGACGCTTGCGAAGGAACGGCGTGAGGGAAGGGAAGAGCCGCGCATGATGACAGCGAGGAATATTGAGAAGGTGACGAGGTTTCGGAAGGATGGGAAGAAGGCTCTTGAGTCCCTAGTGGGGAGTTTTGGGGGCTTGGAGGTCAAGGAGAGAGATAATTCTACGAATGAGGAGAAGAGGTGGGGTGGGCGTACATGAAAGCAGTAGCAAGGGGATTGATTGTATATGTAAGTGTATTTAGAAACAGTATTGCATGTGAGGGCGTTTTTCCGGGGTATCAAGACTATGTATGTAGTATAGCGACGTAAAGCACTACAGGAAATCGAAGGTATCTCCCTTCTCCATGATCATTTTCCCAACCCTCTCAGTCCCAGCTATCCTCTCAAGCTTCAGCACATCCCATTTCGAAAATATAGTTCTGGCTGTCCCATCTCCAGGTGCTAGTTTCCCCTCTTGTACACTTCTTCCTAAGTAGCCGCCCACTATCTCTTTGTAGAATGTTGGATTATCAGGTAATCCGTACAAAATCACTTTTCTCACGCCCCTCAACTGATATCTCCTAAAATGATGCGCGCGCTCCGTATAGAGAAGTACACTATGTCTCCCACTGAAGAAATGCGATCGAGCTCTTGCTACATCTCGAACAGATGTGTATTCCGAGATACTGCCAAAAGACAAGTTGCTTGTAGAAGGAGATGTTGAGAAGTAGTTTCTTACTCGAACAAAGTCCAGGTATGAAGGGATGAATATGACAGTCCCAGCACTGTCTTTTGAGCGACGGCTCAAAGATGGAATGATGGCTGACGTGAAGTAAGTAAATCTAGCATCTGGATCCGTGGAGAAAGAAGGTGAGTCGAGTCGCGAGAAGGTCTGTTTAACCTTCAACCCTAGCTCTTGAATAGCACCCTGATAACTATCATTGATCTTGACTTTCCCTGCCCAATTCTTCGACTGATTGACAAACAGAGTGTTGAGTTCAGGGGTGTTGAAACCGGCCAGTGCAATGGTCTGGCGGAAGTATTTGGCGTTGTCGTCTAGATACCAGCTTCGGACTCGGCTGAAATCGCAGCCATGCGCCTCTTTTGGTTGAAGGTTGAGATGCTCGAAGATGTATTCTACATGCTCCCAATTTTGCATCAGTAGAGCTTCGGCTTGGTCGACTATGACTATTTCAATAGAACTCAAGAAGTCGTAATCACCCTTCTTCTCTTCTTTCCCCTCGAGAGCCATTCGCAAACCTAGAGGGCTGGCAAATATGATGTCCGAGTTATAGAATTGAGAGAAATACTTGATGGTCTTCCGAGTAAATTTCAGTCCTAGTCTGAACATATCATCATCATTGCCTCCGAAAAGCTCTCTGAAATCGGCAGGCTTCTCTTCTGAGAACTTCTCCCCCTTCTCAACGTATGAATCATCGAAACGTTTCCGGTTCTCTTGTTGATCCGGTTCGCATAAAGATGTGATTGAGTTGACCATTCGAACGCAAGATTCCCGCGTTGGGAGGATCATGAGGACTTTAGGGCGAGTGAAACCTTGGTCTCTCAATTCAAGATCTTCTTTTTCTTCTTTGGCAAGACGGGCATTGTTCTTGATTACACGATCTCGAGTTCTATAACCGTGAGTTGGGTTCAAGCAAATTTGAAGGCTCGAGACTTACTTGAAAACATGATTGACAGCATGTAAGCATGCCAATCGCCGTAGGCTTTCCGAGTTGACGGGGCTCCGCTCGCAATACAGAATATCTTGGTAATTGAACATATACGTAGCAATAGATTGCTCTAATGGGTCGAAAGTCTGCCTTTGCTTTGAGATGACACCCGCCAGCTTTTGCTTCAACTTCAAATCACCAGGCCCAGCTACCGTAGGAATTATATCGGTTTTGGCATCATCCGTCTGAGGCAGACTGATCACAGCTTTTCCGAACTTGGGTAGTAGGGTCTTCTGAGTGGACCACTGGTTCAACTGCAAGGCCTTCAATTTTTTTAACAAGACATTATCCTCTGGGTCCGCAAAGTGTGTCTCGAATGGATCTGAAGCATCTTCATTGTCGTTCTCTCCTTCCAGGAATCCGTCGGTCGCAGTTTCTGGCCCTTCCTCCGCTTCATCGACAATATCAGCGTCTCCTGCTTGGCCTTCAAGGTCCTCTGAATCGCTTCCAGGTACTTCTTTGATTTCAGTAGTATGCTCTAATTTTCTTCTCTTGGCCTGTGGTACAGAATCCGCTGTAAGGCTTTGCATGAGAGCTGAATAAGATCGTATAGCGGGCAGAGGCTCCGTGTCGTCCTCATCGCTGGAATCATCTTCGCTCTCAATCTCTTCCTCCCCCTCAGATGGACTTTCAGAGTCCGACTTTTGATCGTCCCTGAAAATGGTTAGCTGGACTATTTGGGTTCACTCGGAAGTTCCCATACTGTTCTTTTTGCTGAGCAAGCCTTGCGCTGTCGAAAACTGGTCTTTTTCCGCCTCTGAATCCACCGCGTCCACGAGCCCCTCCTCGAGGCCCCCCTCGAGCACCACCACGAGCACCTCCACGAGCACCTCCACGTGCACCACCTCGGCCTCTGAGAGCTCCTGATCCCGAGCCTCTGCCACGAGATCCACCTCTGGTACCGTGGAATGCCATTCTACGTATATCTGGGCGAACGCAATCAATACGTATGCGTATGTTACTTTTGAGGTAGGATGTCGATGTCGATGTCTCGAAAAAAAGTAAGAATTTATTGCGATAAGAATGCTTATCTTAGCGCGAGCCAGGGTTGTAAAAAAGAATTAGAGGAGACGGACAAGGACAAAAATGATACTGGATGTTTTTTAATCAAAAATGTGTAAAAATGAATCAGACCAGGAGGCGCTTGCGATTTTGGCTCTCTGGAACGTAAAAAAAATCCAAAAATCATGGTCTAAAAAGAGTAAATAATTATTTTGAACGCAAAGCACGTGCCGCCCGAAGATCGCCCACAAATCCCACCACCACGCGCGTAAATCGACAACAGAGGAGGGGAATTTTCGACCAAGATCAACGACAGTCTACGACCTCACCACAACCTCCTCGACCTCCTCACTCTATTGCCCAGCATGGCGGTCGAAATTCCTTCCTTTCTCCATCTCGCGCGCCCACTTGCGCCCGCAGTGATCGGTGTCCAGCCCACAACCGCACCATTAAATGTCATCATCCAACCCCAAGTATGCCCCCCCCCAAGATATAAATTTCCCGGAATCCCGCTCACAAAACATCAGGCAGTCTTCTCAATCCTCGACCATGCGATCCGCCGCGACATCCGGGACACGCAATCCACACGTGTGATTGGGGCCCTCCTAGGCGTACGCTCAGAAGACGGCATGGAGGTCGAAGTACGCAACTGCTTCGCTATCCCACACACCGAGAACGAAGACCAAGTCGAGGTCGACGTTGAATACCAAAAGAATATGCTCGCATTACAACTCAAAGCCAACCCGCGCGAAGTGCTGCTGGGCTGGTACACGACGAGTCTCGAGCTCAATAACTTCAGCGCGCTGATCCAGAACTTCTTTGCTAGTCCGGAGACGGGTACGTTCCCACATCCCGCGGTCCATGTTACGGTTTCGACGGAGCCGGGGAAGGAGATCGAGGCCAAGGCGTATATTAGTGCACCGGTGGGGGTTAACGCTGAGCGGGCTGCCGAGAGCTGTCTCTTTATCCCGGTCCCATATGAGATCCGATATGGCGAGGCTGAGAAGAGTGGGCTCGAGTTAATCTCTGGAGCGAAGGACAGCGAGAACCGTGCTGCGCCAGTCGTGTCAGATATCGAAGGGCTGGAGCGAGCGGTTGACCAGACATTAGATCTGTTGGACCGGGTCGCTGAGTACGTTAGCTCTGTGTTGGATGAGGAGAGAGAACCTTCGAATGCGTTGGGACAGTTCTTGATGAATGCCTTGTCGCTGGCACCGAAAGTCGACCCACAGGATATCGAGCGCGATTTCAACAACCATATTCAAGATGTGCTTGTTGTTTCGTATCTTGCAAACACTATTCGGACCCAGATTGATTTGTCTCAAAGATTGGCAACCGCTACTCTGACCATGGGTGGTTCAGATGCTCTTGCAGCTACAGGTGGTGGAGAAGGTGGTGAGAAGGGAGAGCGAGGTGGCCAGAGAGGTGGGAAGCGAGGTGGTAGAGGAGGCAGAGGTGGAGGACAGCAAAGGGAACCTAGAGAACCTACTGAGTAATTATGATGATTGAACGTTTCCATACAACTCAGCCATGCATCACGTTTGCATTGTAGGATGGAAAAGTACGGCGTTTACGGTGGGCTATAGAGCCATTCATTCGCATAGAAATACCATTTTTCAATAAATGCATCGGGTTCATTTTCATCAAGATTGTGTCTTATAATTTGTTGTATTCATGGTCTATTAACACAACTGATATAGTCCAGTCAAAAATTCCATTTTTAATGAAGGCAATTCCCAACTCCACCAATGCTACCATACGCCGCTTTTCTTTTAATCACACAAGCGCGTGCCATTAAACTCCAGTGGGTGGCTTGGGAGGGAGCGTCGATGGATTACCATAATGTGGTAGATGAGTATTTCCAATCTGCCCATTTTGTGCCATACCATGCATACCTTGAGGTAGTCCCTGTGGTAAACCTTGTGGTAAACCTTGTGGTAAACCCTGTGGCATACCTTGCGGCATACCCTGAATCATTCCATGAGACATGCCCTGGGGAAGATTTGGGGGCATGCCTTGTTGCATACCCTGGTGCATCATCACAGGTCTTTGAGCCATATGAGGCGATGCATGATACGAGGGCAAAGAGTTATTTGAACCCTGTCTTGCCATGTTATACCCCATGCCGTTTCCAAATTGTTGCTGAGGGGGAGGAGCGTAGGCATTATACGGGAGGTGAGGGGACCCGTGATGGGGCGACCCATGGTGAGGTGACCCGTGATGTGGCATAGACTGAGGGGCTGGCATATTACCGTTTCCTGGTACAAATGACTGAGTCTTCGGATTGAATGCGTGTCGATTGAAACTTCCAGGAATTGGGTGTTGACTCTTGGGGTCAGCAAGATTGGCAGTGCTGGGCAACTGGCCAAAAGCATACGGAATGGAGCTTTGTGGCCCAGTGCTCATGGGGCCTCGAGTTTGATACTGATTCTGATTCTGATACATTGGCTGCTGTTGTTGCCACTGTTGTTGTGGAGCAGCGGGCTGAGGCTGAATAGGGGATCCATATGTAGTGATTGGAGCACTATTTGGTTGATACCGTGGTTGGGCTGGTTGAGGATATTGCTACAAATTATCAGCTTCTAATTCTGGGTTGGGATGAGAAAAATATCCTACCTGAGGACCATTGCTATATATCTGCATGTTACCATTATTCATCTGCCCTTGGTTGAATTGCGGGGTTGGCGGCCCATATTGTGGAGGCATTGACTGTTGATAACTACCCTGGACCGCACCATTGAATGATTGAGGGCCAACCGGCGAGTACTGCGGTGTTGGGGTCCATGTGGGCATTTGGGGTTGAGGAAAGAATGGTGTGTACTGAGATCGAACGTCAAAACTCTCAGAGTCATCTCTCCGTTGCTTTGAAGGCTTCGGCTTTTTGCTTTGGCTTCTATCTTTTGTCGACACAGAACTCGAGCGAGACATCTCATTGCCATCTTCTGTATCTTGAAATTAATTAGCAGAAGCGAAGACAAGAGAAGGCTAAGACGGACCAGGTGTAGCATCTCCTTTGTCATCCTTGCCAAATATACGCTCTCTAGCCCGGTTGTAGGCAGCCTCTCGCTCTTCTCTGGATAACCTATATCGCAGTACGTTAGCCTACAGGCCCATGATACAAGTAGTGCATTTTACGTACTTTTCCTTGGCTGAAAGAGCCTTTTCTTTGCCGTCACTGCCTGTTTCTGAAGTCGCCTTGGACGGGCTTTGGCCAGCATCACCATCGCCACCTCTTCGCATAATCTTCATGGCTGGCATCGTGGGCGGAGGGGTATTCCCCGAAGTTGGGGGATTTGATATACTAGTCAACGAGGGAGGTAAGCGGCAAAAAGGCGTTCGAAATATTCGAACAGCGCCAGCTACAGCGTCAACCTGATGTGTCATGTGATAGTAATCCGCGAGTTTGTGGGTTAACATTCGGCAAAAAGAGTTACACGGTGGTAGATCGATGAAAGGATCTCTGTATACTTAATTAGTCAAATTCACACGAAATAATAGAGCCTAAAGGCGTATCGTTCATAAGTGTTTACTTACTTGGAGTCTTTTACGAACTCGATGACATCTTTCTCAAGCCTTTGATATTTCAAAAGTTAGCGATGACTGATCTACAGATTGTCTCGTTCTCCTGCCGACAAGGCCCTGGGACGTGAAGTTTGGCATGGCTGAATTTTAAAGTAAGAGGTATTGCTGGCCTCAAACTAAACTTCGGGCTGGCAGGGGGATCGATTGGGAGCATTACTTACCGAAGGAGGAAAATGCGATCTTTAGGGGATTCCAGGGCCTCCAACAATTTTTCATCTGGCGTCTGGCGGTAGAACCTACTGAATGCATCAGAAGCATCAGAGGGCCCAGAGAGACCCAGCAGCGGCTTGGGCTTTCCATCGTCTGTGGTCTCCTGCCCAGAGGAACCGCTTTGAGGAGTAATCATTCCCTGATTCGGTCGCTCCGGCATTGGCTGCATGCTACGACGGACGGGAGCTTCATAGAACTCTGCACGATAGGCCCTAGCCGCTGCTTCAGATCCAATCCTTGATCCCGCAACAATAGATCCTCGCCCAGAAAAGGTGTCATCATCTTCAGCAGCCTTTACACTAGCACTATCATCAGGCCGTAAAGATTCCTTTTCGTCTAGAGCGAAGGTTGTTCCCGATGTGATGCTCTTCCCGTCCAGACTTGGTGGCTTCGTCCCCAGTTCAGATCCAGAATCTGTGCGTTGAAATGGGTCGTCGGAAAACCCTTCAACTCCATCACTTTTCCTGGTATTCGCGCCTCGAGACCCGTTAACAACAAGACTGGGCATTGGAGAATTGACGCTCAGCGCTTTGACAGCTTCAACAAGATTGGTCTCCACAGCCGGTGGTGAAGATGTTCCCCGTGTCGAACTCTCCTCTCCCGGCGTAGATGTATCCCCCGAAGCAGAATTTGTGGTGTCTGATAGTGGTGTATGCTCATTAGAGCTCTCCGTCGACCCCTTCTCCAGATGGTCTTGTGACGAAGGACTCTCTTGCGTCGAAGCTCGCGCAAGCCCAGATTTCGAAGTATTGGTAAATGGACTAAAGGATACACTGTCTTTTCCTGCAGATGCAGCTACCTTTACAGGGTGTTAGCAATGTAGATTGAAAGGAGTTGCGGTTGAACACATCAAGCAAAACCGGGCGTACCTTTGCAAAGGAGAGTCTGGAAGTATCTGCAGACATTGGTGCGGTGGCCATATTGGAGAATATATTAGGTGGAAACAAAGTCCAGTCGCCAGAAATGAGTGTAGTGGTCCAGACAGGACAAGAGGTAAAATTCGCAGCCAGGCGACCAGAGAGCAGCCTGTAGACACCAAATGTTGAGTTTGAAATGGAAAATTAAGGGAGAATGTTAAGGGCGCCCGATGCAGAGACGTGACATCTGGTCATTGTCGTCACGGACAAGCTGAGGGTGGAGTTGGTATTGTTGTATGGCGGGGAAATGGGGGGATGTTCTGACGATGCGTTTGATTGAATCCCACGAGAGGGTGTACTGTACCTACCGTACTGTACTGTAGGACGGGGGGGGTGGAAGAACTTGGCTTGGACGCCTGGTGAAGTGGAAGTGGAAGTGGGTGGTTGTTAATCGGCCGCCGCAGTCGTACAACACGAGAAACCGTTCGTTGATGGCGGTCTTGGTGGGTGCGCCCTCTTGCACACGAGGTAATGGGTGCGAGTGGGGTTTTCGTTTTCGCGGTGGTGAAATAGCTGTAGATATTCAGAGCATGGTGTTCAGCTTCAGGTCCCCTCTTGTTCTGCTCGCGCGCTGGGCTGGTCAGAATTAAATTCACAGTAGTACAGTGCAGTAGCCGGGGCGTCTTGCTTGCCCTGCTAGTACTACCTTAGTTACTGTAGAGGCCCCGGAGGTAAGCCTGGCGCTAGAGACAACATCCCTGCAGTGTTTTTAACTTCACCTGGTGCACCTTACCAGCACAGTCCAGTACAGTACAGTACCACCACCGCAAGCAATCCTCCCCGCAGAAGTCCCCTACCTAACGCTTGCCCTTGCCCTTTTTTGAAGGCAGAACCACCAACAACAACTACTACATCTTACATATATGTACTTTTTGCAGAATCCGCTGCTCTACGCTCTACGAACAAATCGCATCTCATCCAACTCTTTCTCTCCCCTCCAGACGGGTCCAGCGCAGACCACTTCCATTCCATCTGTACACAACCAGTCTTAGAGACCCTGCGCCAGCATACACCTACCTGCGACAATGAATCGATATCCCAGACCTCCCATGGGCGGCGGCGCGTCCAGAGCTACAGCCACTACACTGTGCCAGAAATGCTTGAAGAAAGATAGGTTTATGTTTCCGTAGATTATATACCAAACGCTGACTTTCCATTACGCCACTACTCCTACGAATGCAAGGCTATTGCCCAAGAGAGACCCTATGTTCCCCGCCCATCTCGGACCCAACAGCTCCTGAACCCTAAGCTGGTGCCGAAATTGACAAGTGATGTTCCGAATGATCTGTTAAGAAAGTTCGTCGCCAGTTCCTCATGTTATCCTGAAGCTCTTTCTCGTACACCCAAATACACCTCCCATATATTCTTTCTTATCCTTTGCGGCTAGGACATAAAGTCGTATGGACAATGTTAGCAAGACTTCGTTCGATGGTTATTGAGTGCTTAAGGAGTACTTGCTTAAGTCCAAATTGTCTGCTCTGTTCGGGACCGTTTAAGCTTCAGCTATAGACGCTGAAGTGCAGTCGTACAAAGTTTCAATCGCTCGCTGAAGAATACTGCGCCGTGCTCTGTCATACTATCTTCCAGCCAACACATAAAGATAATGAGTACCAAAGCTAACATAATTGTGCTTTTAGAAAAGGCGTCGCCGACGAACAACTTGCCAAGGCAGAGGCAGAGCGGGAAAGGGGCCGGAAGAGGGAGAGGCAAAGTGACGAGCCAGAGAGCGCTGGGGAGCCTAAGAGAATGCGTTCGACATCCATGTCTTCCGTCTCGACCATATCTACAAATGCATCAATATCGCCATCACCTCAACAAGCTAGACCAACAAGCGTGTCACGGTCGCCGTCTCGAACAGCTTTAGGTCAACAGGAACGTAGATATTCCAGCATTTCACGGTCGCCGGCATCTCGTCCAAAGGCGACACATGAGAAGAAACGAAGAAGAGATTCTTATTCATCTGTGGACTCACCTATGTCCAACACTGGGCATCACGTGCCACATTCCAGAGAACGAGGAAGTAGTCGCAGCACCAGACGGAGATATCGACACGATAGCCCTCCTGCAAGAGGTAGAAAGGCAGAAATCAGAAGCCCGCAAAGGAGGAGAAGATTTTCGGATGATCGCGAACCTGGTCGAGACAGCAGGAATGGTGGTCTCAACCAAAATAACTTCAATGATGAGAATAGACGTCCACCAAGAGAGAAAAGTTTGAGTCCCTTTAGTAAAAGGTTGGCGTTGACGCAATCGATGAACATGGGGAAATAGATTATCAGGCGGAGACTAGCTATAGTCACGGACGAGTTTCCCTGAAGGGGATTTGGAAGGGTCACTTTTTGAATTGGTGATGAATGCTTTTAGAGTAGATAAATACCCCAAATTATTCGCTTCTCTGCACAACCAACCCAACTCCATACGCCATATCCTATGCTTTTCCTTCGTGCCATTACTGACTTTTTGTGAAATTCTACATCATTTCATTTCTTCATCCTCCTTCTCCCGCCGCTCATCTTCTTCCTCCTCTCGTTCCCTCAACTTAACGCTTTCAACCAGAGCAACACCTTCCATGCCCACCTCATCTCCGCCCTCACTTGCAGAAACAGCCCCTTTCCCTGTCTTGGCTGTCGCCGCCTGTTGCGCTCCCTCGATCCTCTCCCGTACCATCTTCGCAATTGCGTTCTCCGTCCGAACGTTGAGAATCTCCAACTTCTTATCCAGATCCCTCTTCAAGTCCCAATTAGGTTTCTTTGGCTGCAACTTGAATAGATCCACGCCCTTGTCATCTTGCTCTTCCTCCTCCGCCTTCCTCCTAATATCCTCTTCAACCTCCCTTGCTTGCTGCTCCAGTGTCTTCTCAAGTGCTAAGGTTGGAGGCGCTTCAAAGCCCAGCTTCGGTCCCTTGGCTTCTGGATCATAATTTCGCCCCGAGAGATGTAGCTTTGTGACGTCTGGTTCCGCAGGGGGAGAAGGGGAGCGTGTTGATTCCGGGGCTACGATTTCATCGCTGGGCTGTTTGCGCTTTAGGGACTTGAGTTTTGCAAGGCGCGCCTTCCGCTCATCTGCTGCGGCACCTAGAGATGCATGTGTGGCCGACATTTTTTTTGGGAAGATGTCAAGGGGGTTGGATTTTTTTCAATGTTGTATGTAACCTTCCTTGTCGCGAGACTTCGGCTCCCTCAGCCTTGTGCACTAGCCTCAAACTTTTATAGTACAGGTACAGTATGCTAGCCATAAATTTACACCCTTTCACAACACCAATACGGTACAATGGGCAGGGAGACATTTCCTACGACAACCTGATGCCTTCTACCGATGCCTCTACGCTCGGATCTACTTGCAAGACGTTTGTCAACATTCGACCTACCGATTCTTCCTTTCCTAGCTCCAAGAGTTTTTCAGCCATGGCCTTCCAGGGGCCGCCGGAATTTTGGTTTGAGAACGCCTCAGAACCATCCTGTCGACAATAAGGTGAAGGAGGTCATTAGTACTGTAGGGGAGCATGCAGAAGGATTGAATTCGCGAGTATGGGGCACGATGAGAGACATTCCCAGGCCAGAGAAGCCAGAGAGGCCAGAAAGCCTGCAAGACAACCTCGAGACCGAACAGCCTTCTAACAAGGCACACGAGATCACGACGGGTCAACGCGATGGCGCTGAACCGAGTACATACGAAGCCGAAAAAGAAAGGTTCAATCAGAAGTTCACCAGAGTTATGTTGGCGCGGCATCCAAAATATCTGACATCGAGACAAATACGGAGGGCTCAGCTTCAAAAGTTAAAGGCTGGCGCATTACCTTTGAAATACCAACTGCGAAGGAGACAAAAGGGGTCGATATCATTTGGCGCGAGAATGAGAAAGCGGAAACCATCCCCAGAATACTGCTTCCCAATCCCAAAATTCTACGGAAATTTTCTCTGGTACCAGCAGAGAGCCCCTATCGACTCAATGCTTCGCAGCTTCCCCTGTCGCTCCGGAGAGTGGCATAGGAGATTTTACATAATTGCCCGAAACAATAATCCTGGATTCTGGTACAGGCAGCCACCACTAGCCGTGTACCGCTCGTGGACATTTCCAACCGAACTCATACTAGAGTACATCAACGAAGAGACTTCGCATTCCTTACGTAAAGCCTGGGAAGACATTCCCGAAATTCAGCGAGTGCGTCTTTGGCCAGAGCTTATGTTGATAGCTTTGAAGGACTGTCCTGAAAAGGCAATGAAGGTTCTGAGTGCTACCTACATTGAACCATATCCCGATGGTAGAGCCTTGTCTGATTGTCTGGACTACATAATTTGGTACTACTTACGGTACGCACACCTTACGGATGACACTCCAGCCCTGGAGATCTTCCAGTCAGTCAGCCGTCTACTCTCACAAGGTCCGCTAGATCATGTATATCTATCTCAGACTTCGATATTTCTGTTGATGAAACACTTGCGGACCTCAGAACTGGTTGAAAAGCTCTACAGGACTATGGTCAAAAGCAATAATCCTCTTCATCACAACACCCTCATGCAGTTTGCAGACCAATTAGCAAAATCGGGTGGTCGTTATACAAACATTGCTTATGAAATCATGGAGATCATTGGCGATTTACGAGGCATTAATTTCAACACCGAACAAATGGCGAGTCTTTGCACGACTTTGCTCATGGCTGCTGGTGAGAATACAAATTTCCACTACAACGAAGTGTTCGAATACATGCTCAAATGCGGACTAAGGCCGGATATTATCATATACAATGTCTTGATATACAAAACTCTGAAAGCTGGTGAGTCCGAAAGGGGCTGGCAAGTTTATGAGATGATGAAGGAACATGGCATCCAGCCAGATGCTTACACATATTCAATTTTAATGAACGACGCGAAGAGTCGGGTGGACAAAGCTGCCATTACCCATATCACACAAGCTGTCAATCAGAGATCTTTGTGGTCCCCGCACATTATTGCAGATGCCCTTCATTCCATGTTCATTTTCAGCAGTTATCAGCATCGTCAAGATACAAGAAATGCAGCGCGAAGGTGGGAAAGTCCGCCAGTCCTCGAAACGACATATTTTGAGCAGATGCTCCCAGTATATTGCCAATACTTCCGTTTCGAACCCTTGTCTCATCTAATTCCTGGATTGGAGGGACTTTACAAGCACATCACCAATTCGAACTCCATCCCTCTCCAAGGAGAGCAATTAGTCGACCCGCAAATGCCCATTCTCATCATCATGCTCGGTGCGCTACTGAAAAGCTTCAATGACTCAGAGACGCCAAAGATATTTTACCAGCACTGGAAGCAGCTGGTGAAAAATAACGATCCAATCGTGACTCAGATGTCAGATCAAAAAGAACATTACGGTTTTCGTCATATCTACAATCTCAATCTTCTGGCACTCGGACAGCACGCATCTAGGATACCAGATTGTCTTCAGATCATCGAAGACATGGCTGCAAAACCCCCCGGTCCACCAGATACAGGAGACCCAGATATCTACGAGCCTCCACCCCTGCATCCACCTCAGCCAGACGTCTGCACCTGGTCCATCCTCGTCCATATCTTCCAAAAGCACCGCCAGAGCCGCGCGGCTGAGAAGATTCTCGTGATGATGAAGGAGCGAGGCGTAGAACCTAATAAAGTTACATGGACCACCTTGTTGCATGGCTACGCCAAGATGCAGGAGCCGCGCATGGCGATCGATGTAATGAGTCGCATGGAAAAGGCTGGCTTTAGATGCGATCATCATACTCTTGCTGCGCTGAACCAACTGCGTGATCGCAGGGCGTTGGTTGAGGGTATGCAGAGGCTGGAAGAGGAGCGGAGAGCGAGAGAGATTGCAGCGGTGGAAGATATACAGAAAAAGGTCGAGGAAATGGGTAATGGGACAGAAGAAGGTGTTGAAGATGCTGATGACCTGGATAGCACCGAATTCGTGGTCAAGGATTTGCCTACTAGGAATGCCTACCGCGACTTGAATAAGAGCAACACGCAATGGCGGATCATCAGAAACTTTCGGAAGATCGACGGCGGTGACCCAAGGTCTGTCCGTCGTGGAGCAACATCATCACCCGAGACGATACCAGAGGAGGCTTCTGATGGCGGTGTTGGTGGCCTCTGATGTTTGAATATTTGTTGGTTTTGTACTATTTACCTGTACATAGTGTATGTACCTCATAGTTTCCGTGTATAATAAACAGACCAAACTACTACACAACCACTCCTTTTCTTGACCTAGTTGTTGGATGACACAAGCTTGAAGGTGCACATGGGTGGTCCTTCCACTTTCCACAACAACTTTGTTTCCTATTTGGTAGGTAGAACAGGCTCTTCCATTCATCAAATGCCCCACCAGGGCCCCTATATAGCAAGTCATCGAGAAAAAGAGAATCGCAAGTTCTCAACTCGAAAGAATTCTCAATTATAAAACATTCAGTAATCAATCTTCCATGGCCACAGAGCTTCGTTTCCAAACATAGTCTGCAAAGATATGATATATCGTTAACAAAAACAACCGTCCAAGAATCAGCCCCCAATTCCATTCCATAGCCCTGACTCGCAAGCAATCCGAAAGGTGCTGATACCGATTCTTACTATGTCCATCCATGTTTCCATTTCCAGCGCAGTATGTAAGACACGAGAAATCCATACTGGTGCATTGATCCTTCCATCCATCAATACAAAAACCGTCCAGAACCTTTCAGAACATCCAGCCGAACTTCGAAGCCCATCTCCCACCACTCATTGCTTTCTTACTTACTTCGCACCTCATCCACCTTAAATGTCGAACACTCATACGTATTATTCCAATTCCACATTACCTCACTCACTACTTTCTTTAAAACCCGTAACACCCGAGTGATAATTCGATATATCTATTCATCTATCACACGGAGGTATTATCAAGAGTATGGAGGAGAAGCAAGCAAGAAAAGCACCATCCTCGTTGCGGATCTTGCGACAGCAAATGGAATGTCTAAGAGTTCTGCAGACATGCGGCCCCACGAGTTTTTCTCCACAAAACTGCTAGGATTATGTCGAGGATGAAGGGGGGCGGAGAGAGACTTTCATGAATTTAATAAGTGTCTGTGACCCAGTCATGAAAAGCATTCTTGCAAGTCTCTAATTCGCGCGGAGATGGCAAGTTCCTTGCTATATTATGCTGCCAGTGTGAGAATGGGACAGAGTTGGTGCAATATACCAGATGGCATATCTTGATGCGAAAGCATACAGACTTTGTAGGACGATTTTTGGAATAAGACTGACTTCGCTGAATAATGTTATTCCTAAACGCTATGGAAGCATATTATGGAACCAGCAAGTGTCGCTATTTGTACATGCGCCTCAACACCATTTCGCAAATTCGAATAGCGAGCCATGTTCAACTTTATTCCCCAACTGTTACCAAGTCCCATAAGAGAAATTTGTCCTGCTTCCTGAAACTCATGCGAACTAACGGCCATTCTTGCAATCACCGCAAATAATCATGCGGCACTCCATACATTCCCAAGCAATACAGTTCTCATTATCCTCGTCATCCTCATCATCCTCGTCATCCGCGTCATTCTCGCTATCGTTCCCTCGCCGTTCCTGGCCGAATTCTGGAGACTCTCGAGTTTTTGCTTCTTGAGAGCAGCCTTCGCATCTCAATGTTCGTGAGGTATTTTGTCCTTCTGTAGGGAACCAAGCTTTGAAAAATTGGTGATCGCAAGACCAAATGTGAGAAGGCTCGTCACCAAATTCAGGATCGAGGTCCATCTTCGGGCATTCTTCATCATGCCTAAAGGAGTGGCAATTGGTACATATTAGCGTAGAGCATTCAGGGCAGGTGACACAGGGATTCTTGCTGGGTGCTGAGTCCTGTTGTGATACAGACGGCCGGAATGCTCCGGCAGCGCTGACTCGTTCAAGAAGAGACGGCGGAGATCCTACTGGTGATGTAGTGTAATTGAACGATAATTGACTATTGATACTGCGTGGTGATCCTCCAGAAGTAGGGTGGACATTATTGTTTTCTCCAGATACGGAATTCGACCGTTCTGATAACGCGCTCTCGTAGGCATATAAGCGTGATGAGATAAAATCCGAACAAGAGGGCCGGGGGCAGTACAGTCTGTCGGGAGTTGTCCACTCATCGTACTTTGCTTTGTAGAGGTCTATCTGATAAAAGTTAGTATAATGATCCATACCATCTGAGATATTTTGCAGAACTCACCTGTGCTTGAGTCAGGAGCTTTGAGACACATGAAACAGGAATAGCATAGCAGCACTTTGGGGGCATCATAGTCTCGTTATTGCAAGCATCGATGAACCACTCCTTCAGGCAATCCGCACAGATATGTTTAGACGTGCACATCAAGCACTTGTAGGGCAAGTCATCCAGACTGACATCCTCGAGGCAGATCATGCACTGATGTAGAGGGTTTGGCAGAGTCCTGTCGATCGGAAATGTTGGAAATGTTGAGGATGCGAACGGATCATCATCCCATGCTGTCTGTGAACCGATTGGGGCTGAAAGTTGTCGTTGACGCTCCGGCAGTTTCCACTCCTGCGAAGGTCTCTTCAGCATATCCTCCATGGGCCAAGAACGACTAGGTTTGGTAAGCCAATTGTTGTGGTCCTGGCCCTGGGGAGCCTGCTGGGGAGCCTGTTTATCGAATCTCCGGGAGTCCATGTCGAACTCTTGTTGTAATGTACGTGCCTTACGCACCTAGGGAGGTAAGTAAAACTGAGGCTGTCTGGTCAAAAGAACGAATTAGATCAGGATAAGTCGAAGACTGAGACCTGTAAGCGATGCTTTACCGATGTCTGATATCTGTGACTCTAATAATATACGAGTAGTTCTATGTTATTGAAGAGGAAGGGATGGCGCCGGGGAAGCATTAAGTATGTATGTTCAGCCCATCTCGTTCCTTCCTCCACATGTACTCCAGCCTCGTCTGAACTTTGAGATCAATCAAACCCCAACGTCTGGTGTCGATAGCCGCGGCAGGAAGGGAAGCCATGATGAGCCCGATCCAAAGTAGAGCAAAAAATCAAGTCTTTACAATTACACCCCAAATTTAGAAGAATGCTCGAATTTACCATAGAACTTCAGCCTCGGGCGAGTGAGTCGTTGTTGTATCTTATCTTAGACTAGCGTGATGTTGATCCATGCACCCCGCCCCGCTCCCCGTCCCGCCTCAAGCCAGGTTTATTACAAGTATAGGGAATTTCCCCGACTTCATTCTAAACGGTACAGGAACAGCTCAAAATGCCCGACAAAGACGCTGGTACACCCCGAGTCTTCCTCGTCCGACACGGTGAGAATCACCCTCCATTCTCTTGAATCAATTCGAGAGGTATACAAACCTTGACTTCTTAAACAACCTTGTCTAACCTTGACACAGGAGAGACCGAATGGACTATTTCGGGACGCTATACCGGCAGGAGTGACATCCCGTTGACTCCCAATGGCGAACACCAAGTATCTTCTTCGGCCGGAGTCATCGTTGGACCAGGAAAGATCATCGACCCCTCTCAAATAACCCATCTGTTCATCAGCCCACGAACGCGAGCACGCCGAACCTACGAGCTTCTGTTTGATGAATCTGCACAAAAGAACCTCGAAGGGAAATCCGAGACTACCGAGGATATTCGAGAATGGGAGTACGGAGTATACGAAGGGCTGTTGACTGCTCAGATTAGAGCGACTCGAAGGGAGCGTGGGCTGGATAAGGAGAGACCGTGGAATATATGGGTTGATGGGTGCGAGGAGGGGGAATCAGCGGATGAGGTCTCGAATCGTCTTGATGGCATCATCGCGAAGATCAGGAAGATACAAGGGCCATATATGCACGGGGAGAAAGGCGTAGACGTGGTCTTGATTGCCCATGGGCATATCTTGAGAGCGTTTGCGAAAAGGTGGATTGGCTTTCCTCTCAGCACGAGCCTACCTATGATGCTCGAACCTGGTGCGGTAGGAGTTCTAAGCTACGAGCACCACAAGGTAGATGAACCTGCTTTCCTACTGGGTGTAAATATGGGTGGAAGCCAGTAAAGAGGAAGGCTCGTAAGTATATATCATACCAAGAGCTTGCACATAGAATGAAAAATTATGGCTTATCGTATCATTTCATTTCATTTCCTTGTCGCATAACTCATGGCTTTCGTTTAAAGGTGTACAAGAACAGACCCTCCCTGGAGAATGTCCCCCTTGCCTCATCCTCGATTTCCTCAACGACAAACTTCTTCTTGGCATTCTTCATAAATTGCATGTCTGCTCTCCTGCGCTTCTTAAAACAGAAATAAATGACCGCATCCTTGCTCAGTTCAAGAAGCTCCTCTAGCGTGGCGAGAAGCAATGGGAAAGCTGGCTCAAAGTACACGCAATCGGCTGCTAGGATAACGTTTGGCCTCTGTTCAATGATGTCCTTCGGCAATTTATCACCCCTATTATCTCGTTAATGAAATGCTCTTTTCATACATAGCTCAGAGGTAAAACCAGTTTAGTACTAGGGGAAGTACACGTGACTCTAGTGAATTGAGAGTAACATTTCTTTCCATCAGAGAGAGCATGTTCTCCTGATCTGTGATGTAGATAGGTGTATCAACAGGGCAGCCAAGAGCAACACCTAAGCCGACCAGTCCGCCGCCTGCACCTAATTCAAGACTGCATGACTCTCAGTGACTGCCCGGATTATAGGGAAAGGGAGTAGCCTACATTCTAGCATCTTTCAAGGAGCTTCTGTGGTACCGTAGCATCTGCTTCGCCAGAACCATACCGGCCGGCCATAACTGACCGCCACAACCAGATTTTAGATCCTCGTGGAGTTGTAGCGGAGGTTCAAGCAAGTTTGAGAAATCGATAAAAGTGGTTGATGCAGCTTTGTAGGTAGGTACAGGAGTGAAGTCTTCTCCAATTGATAGAGGCGAGAACTCCGGAGAGGGAGACCGAGATAGCATAACTGGTGTTCTCTTGAGGTGTTTGGGAAAGGTGGGGGTTGGATCAGCATTTTAGAGATATCTATCGATACGTACCGATGCCTCCTTTTTCTCGCTTACAGTACTCGAGTAAGTTCACCGCTTTTCGCGCTAGTGAGACATCCTTTTTTTCACACCTTCACATTTCCCCTTCCTTAACGCTCAAAAGCAGCCCTTTGCTTATTCACAAGTCAAGGGCTGTGCTTATGCCATATCCAATACACCCTTGAAAAGAGGTACTTGAGGTCCTCATTTCAGGGTTATGTACCGATTTACAATTTGAATTGCCTCGAATTGCCTCGACCACCTGTAACCGGCCCACCACTCGACACCACCGGCCGGAGATCAAGATGCAATGTTCTTCTCTTTTATGATGGGTCACATTCAACCCCAGTAGCCTGCTTTTCCTTTCTTTTTGTCTGAGCTATTTCAAACAGCTGCCCACTTGGTATTCAGAAGTTGTGGTTGGGGGCTGGAATGAGGCATGTGAATGCCTTCAAAGAATATGCTAGCCTCTCACCTCCCCAAGAACTTGACTTCGATAGTATCGGAAGGTTGGTCCCCCAGCCCTGGCAGCCCTTACTGTCTTTTTCAATTGCTGTTGAATTCCTCAAGCAAGGCGATACGCATCGATATGCGGGTCTCCCTGTTCTCCGCCTCGCCTCCAATTTTTTGGGTCGTCATGGCACCCTCGATTATGTCCGTTTCATTTTGTATGTATCCGTCGAGTTGTAAACTTTTCAGTGGATTTATACTATGTCAAATCTGCTGTTCTCACCCGTCTAGCATTTCACAAATTGGACGACGGAGGTGGATAACTAATCTGCACAACCAAATCCTCCCTTGGGAAAATGGCGCTGCGGAAGATAATCGCTGCTGCTGCCATCGTCTCAAATCTTGCCAATGCCACTCCGACAATTGACTACCCTCTCAACTCTCAAGTACCTACAATTGCGCGTGTATCACAGCCCTTCGCATATACCTTTCCGAGCTCGACCTTCTCCTCGCCCTTCGCCATAACCTACAGTTTATCCAGCGGACCAAGTTGGCTGGCACTGGATAGTACCACTCGCACACTGTCGGGAACGCCATCTGCTGCTGATGTTGGAACAGGCAGTGTCACTGGAGTAGCTATTGATCTGACAGCCACTGATTCCTCTGGGTCGATTACTCTCAATGCAACACTAGCGGTCTCAAAGAATCCTGCACCGGTCGTAAGCATACCACCATCTGCGCAACTGCCTTCTTTCGGTGCATTTTCCGGGCCGTCGACCATTCTCTTTCATCCATCAACACCATTTAGTTTCAGATTCAACCCCGAAACATTTTCCGCTAATGGTGGAAGCTCGAACCTCAGCTACTATGCTGTCACCGCCAATAATACCCCCTTGCCATCTTGGGTACTTTTCGATGAGACCTCACTCTCATTCAGCGGCCAGACTCCAGACTATTCTTCTCTTATTGAACCGCCGCAGACGTTCGGAATACGACTCATTGCAACTGATATTGACGGGTTCGCTGGGGCGTCAATTGTCTTCTATATCGAGGTTGGAGTACATATTTTGACCTTCAACAATGCGGATATGTTTATCAACACCACTGCAGGAAACAATATCAGTTTTCTAGGGCTTTCGAATAACCTTCAAATAGATGGTCGACCTGCAAACGCATCCGAAATCACCTCAATGGACGTGCAGACGCCACCTTGGTTTGTATTTGATAATTTGACGATGGCGCTGACTGGAATTGCTCCGCCAAATATTCTTTCTTCCAACATCTCAGTACTCGCAACAGATATTTATGGAGACGCAGCAAATGCGACAATATCACTGGCTGTGGGCACCTCGATATTCAGCATGTCAGTTCCGGAGCTGAATGCTACAATAGGTGCTGGATTTTCGTACAATTTGAGTACTTATCTCACCAACCCATCCGATATATACATGGTTGCCAACTTCACTCCCTCTGAATCATGGCTATCCTTTGATCCTCCGACCTTCACTCTGTCTGGTCAAGTCCCAACAGCTGCGAACCCATCCATGAATACAATCACGTTAAATGCGACCTCGAAATCATCGCTTATGTCCAGTTCTCAGTCCTTCAAACTGTTGGTTATCTCGGTGACAAAACCATTTTCATCAACAACACCCTCGTCATCTCGAATTTCACCTACTATTTCTCGAACTGGAACCTCTACTCCAGCCCTAGCTCACGCAAGCCATCGATTGAGCAGTGGGTATGTTGCAGCTATCGTCACTCCAATACTTGTAGTGTTTGCAGCAGTGGTTCTTGCACTCTTCTGCTACCGAAAGCGCAGGCGCGCAGCAAGAAAGCGACCAATAAGTCCGCACAAAAGTGAAGCATCTGCCCCTCTCGAAAATCTGGAAGCAGGATCTATTTCAAGCGTGGAAGAAATAGTACTACCGCCACGAGTCGCGCCCCCTGATCCCCTCCTCCTAGATACGTCTGGATTTTTGAGTGATAATACCCACCATGCCCTCACTACAAACGAAAAGCGAATGAGCCCCAGCAACCTGCCCGATCGAAATCTAAGACGATCTCGAACTACAGCTTCCATGTCTGGGGCGCGGGAATCGGAAATGAGTTCGGGGCTCATGGAAAGCTCGGGCAACAGAATACGTTCCTATTCAGAAACTGCGTTGTCCAAAACAGACAAGAGTTGGAGATCTACGCAGGACAGCTCGCTCCCAATGGTGGATTCGTCCTCTGGAACGAATTCTTCGTACCGATTGACACGGACGTATTCCAACTTCTCAAGAAAAGGCCATACGCGACGCTCGGCTCGAGTCTTGTCTTCGAATCTTGTTGGGAATATCAGAGAGAGCTGCAATGCGTCAGGCCAACAGTCCGAAAGGTCAATTCTGAATTTGACGGATAGTAGCTTCTCTTTCACACCATTGGAGAATTTCACTGCGATTTCTAGGAATGAAAGTGTGCGCAACACCCCCGAAGTCTTACATGTCATAAATAGACCAGGCCACAAAAAGTCGAAAAGGCGGCAATCAAGGTTTCCCGCTGCTGTGGAAAGGAAACGGAGTGGTATTGGACATAGCGGTCGAGCATCGATATCATCTCTATCTAGCAGAAGCGTGAAAGGAAGGAGTGTAGGACATGGTCAGGAATTGGTATCAAGTTATAGCCAATCCCCTGCCCTTGCAAGAAACTCGAGGACATGGTTGACAGTCGCCGATTCAAATCGACACAGTAGCGTCAGCACCACATCCGCATACTCAGACACATATCCAAGAAACAGTATGCGCATGAGCATTCGACAAGTCGCCAAAAGCCCGCCCATAGCTGTGGTAAAACGAGGTTCACAGAGTAGCCAGACATCTCACGGCTCTCGACCTGTTAGTAGACGTGTAGGCTCCTCGCCTTTCTTCGGCGGCTCTTCAGGTCGAGACTCCCTGAGATCTCCCAAGCGAGCCCGCAGATCTTACGCCGATTCCCCCACCGTCCCAGATGAATCTCGGATGGAAAGCCTACAGAATGTAGTCCTGCACGGTCTCCGAGAAGAAGACACCCCCCCGCGTGACTCCTTCGGGATCAAATATGGTACATACGGCCTAGCCCGCGAAGGAACGCGCCAAGCTGAAGACATACATAGGCGAACTACACCGCACAAAAACTAGGGACAGTATCCGCTCTACTCGATCTAGAGATAGCCGGTTTGAGTCTGCTATCCCGTCCATGCAGTCATTACACGAATCTCAACATCCACCCATTCCAGCCCAAAACGAGGACGATGACTATGAAGACTACTACTCCGAAGGAAGTTGGGAAACGCACCCACCTAGCCGCGATAGTCAAGGCAATATAATCGAATACAGCGAGGACGAATCCCCCAAAGTCTCTACAGCAGCCAAAGCAGCGCAGGCGAAAAGCCAACTGAGCTTTGTTCCGACGACGAGACCGAAGTCAAAGTTGTTGGCTGAGCCGAAGATGGAGATGGGCGTTGGTGCGAGAATGGTGGAGGGGGCAGGGAGGAGGCCAATTAGTATTGATGCAAAAGCGACGAAGGGGAGTGTGAGGGCTAGGGTGGAGAGGCAAACTGATGAAAGAGGTGGAGAAGGCTCTGGGGATTATTCGGCCTATATTTAGGGCGTGTAATAGGGGGTGGGTGAAAGTTATTGAAAGAGTGCTTGGATCTATAGATAGAAAGATAATGTAAGGATTTGTGAGCACGTCTTGTTTTTCGTAGCGTTCTTTAGATCTGCTGAAGGTCTGCTTTGTACCTTTGGTAAGGAGGCTTATATGCCGGGGCTCTTGGGCTGTTTTGTAGTAGCAGCAGATCAAAAGTTCAAAGACCTCAGTTGAACTTCTTTCGTCTTCCCTATCGTATCTATTTGTCTATTGAACCTTTGTACAATTCCAATAGGTAATACCGGTATAAATGCCCAGATGTTTATTGTACAAGCAAGTACGACGGCAATCTAAACATCGATTGCAAGGATGGCATAGACCCCTAATGACGCATCAGGTGCATGCACCACCCCATCTATGCACGCCACCAAGAATCTGGCTCCATAGGAAGATGAAGCCATTGCGAGAGAAGGAGCAAGCTCGACAAGGCAGTACAGTAGTAATCCAGGGTTAACTGGTGCCGAGGGTTCTGTGAAGGCCAACACAATTCCCATCTGCCCCAAGGTATTTTACTGGTGCAACTACGAAAGATGATGAGCATGAAACCCTTCCTAATGAGTCCTTAGGTGCCTGAATTAAAATAAAAGTAAGAGGCTATTCACAATCAAAAACTATAGGGAGGTATAATTCTATTTCCGAATCTCCGTCCCCATTTATTATTAATATACCTACGACGCTGCTGTACATAGCCCACGTCGCTGCCTTTAAATCGAGAAGCCTAGCCGAAACGACCCTAGTCAGAACCACCAGAACATGTTCCCAAAGCAAAGAAAGAAGGCCGCCTCGCAAATCCGTCATATTTTCCTCATCTCCCCCCGCCACACGCGATCTTCCTAAATCCCTCTCCTCTTCCCCGCGACGATTCCAGTACATACACCCTCATTCTTACTACACATGGACAGATAGTCCCTCCACATATCCCCCGAGCCTCGTCTTCCTCGCGATCGACCCCGCACCTCTTCCTTCCTCGCGCTTTCGAAGGCAGAACTTTCGAGCCAGAGCCAGCTAGGATCCCAAATTGCTCCCGGTCATAGATTGAGAGCTTCCGATCCTCCGTCAACATGGGTCAGACTCTATCCGAGCCGGTTGTGGACAAGGTATGCAATCATTTTCTTTCTGCTATGCTGTTGTCACTCGCTGTCCGCCTCCGCGGGATGGCCGATCCCCGGTCAACTAGTAGTGCGAGGGCTGTACCAACAAACTTTCGAAAGGGGTTGAATTCGCATAGTATGCGAGGAAGCTTGCTATACTACGTATTGCCGTTGATAGGCGATTACATAAATGATTGTCAACGGTTTCTGGCGTTTAAAGCTGGGGAAATCGCTGACATATTCGGCTTGCTAGAACTCAGACAGCGGTGGCGATGAGCGCTTGATATTTGGTGTATCGTCTATGCAAGGATGGCGTATCAGTATGGAGGATGCACATGCGGCGGTGCTTGATTTACAAACTGCCGCTGAGGATGGTGCGGCTGCGAAGCCCACGACCGGTATCGACAAGAGACTGTCGTTCTTCGGTGTTTATGATGGACATGGAGGTGACCGGGTCGCCCAGTTCGCTGGGGAGCATATACACCAGATCATCGCAAAGCAGGAGGCTTTCAAGAAGGGGGATATCGAACAGGCATTAAAGGATGGATTTCTCGCTACGGATCGCGCAATCCTCAATGGTCAGCATGCTCGATATATACAATACGGGTTGAGGGGAAACTGACTCGTGCTTTGCAGACCCACGGTACGAGGAAGAAGTTTCCGGCTGCACCGCATCTGTTGGTATTCTTTCCGCGACAAAGATTTATGTGGTATGTGGTATCCTGATGATGGCATAGAGGTATTTATACTGACTATGTAGGGCAATGCTGGGGACTCCCGAAGCGTTTTGGGAGTGAAGGGGCGTGCTAAGCCGCTCTCATTCGATCACAAGCCCCAAAATGAAGGTAAACATGCACAGATTGATTTTACATATGGAAATATAGCCCTAACACATGCACAGGCGAGAAGGCACGTATTACTGCTGCTGGAGGATTCGTAGACTTTGGGCGTGTGAACGGAAACCTCGCTTTGTCAAGAGCTATTGGCGATTTTGAGTTCAAGAAGAGTGCCGAGCTTGCCCCTGAGCAGCAGATTGTTACCGCGTTTCCAGACGTCACCGTTCACGATATATCTGACGACGACGAATTTCTAGTTGTTGCATGTGATGGTGAGTTCAGTAAACGGGAACGAGCATGGTGTAGTGCAGCATATTAACATTATCTACAGGTATCTGGGATTGCCAATCTTCGCAAGCAGTCGTCGAATTTGTTAGACGCGGCATTGCCGCTAAGCAAGAACTTACGAAGATTTGTGAGAACATGATGGACAACTGCTTGGCCTCAAATTCCGAGACAGGCGGAGTTGGTTGCGACAACATGACAATAGTCATTATTGGCCTGTTACGCGGCAAAACCCAGGAGGAATGGTATGAAGAAATTGCAAAGCGCGTTGCGAATGGAGATGGCCCATGTGCTCCTCCAGAGTACGGCAAGTAGCCCATCCGGCCCTTAAACAGGAAACAGGGCTAATGAGCAAAACAGCTGAATTCAGAGGCCCAGGTGTTCACCACAACTTTGATGACAGTGATAGCGGGTACGATGTTGACATGGACCAAAAATCGAAGACTTTCGGTGGTAACCAACGCGGCCGTATTATTCTTCTTGGTGATGGAACTGAAGTCCTCACAGATTCCGATGACACCGAAATGTTTGACCACCAAGACGAAGACAAAGACCTTGACAGCCAAGTCCATAAAGGCACAACCAGCAGCCGAGAGACCGACTCCAAGCCATCCACCGATGCAGAAAAAAAAGAGGGTACATATGTCAAAGATTACTCTGTTGCGAACAGCTTTCTCACCAACTCTATAGGTTCGAAAGAAATCAAGGTGGAGGAGAAGGCTGAGGCCAAGGGACAGTAGGACCACCAATATCTGGAGTTTACACGGAATGGGCTTCCAAGACCATTTTCAATGGAGATACTACCGATGCGATTGCTCATTCTTTGAAAAGCGGTATCTAGCTATCTAGACGGATGGGCTTTGATTAGAATTGGCAGAGTTTTGTGCTTCTGTAGCAGGGCGCGAATGAAAATTTGACGCTTTCCTGCTTTATTATGTTTCGGCTTTTTGAGGCTGATGGGCAACGGAAAGAGGCCAAAGGGAGACGGGCGGCAATTCATGAACCCTTTCTCGATGGACAAACAGTTGTCCCAAGAATTCCGCAGTGGTGGCGGCGGTTTTCTCCATGTTTTCCAGAATCACGATCTTCATCACGCAGCGGGTTTGTTTTGTCTTGCCTTATAGTGCTTTTCTTTTGCACGGGAGATGTCACAGGAATGATGCATAGAAGATAGTCAGCAGTTTGCATTGCATCGTATCGAATCGAATCGAATCAAGCGAAGCCAATTGATACCATACTTGAGTAATAAAACCAATCACTTGTTTATGTGAGACGACAACAGCTCTCTACTTGTATTAGGAGGAGTGAAGGCTACTGATATGCCGGATCTCCAATGGTGTAAACTGGTGAAGTGAAGGTTTTTGCCTTGGCTGTTTAAACATTTCCCCCCAATGCTACTTATCGGTACGTACCTGGTGCTACCAGCCGATCAGTGTTCCGAGTCTTCAGCCTTGTCCGACATGGACCGTGCCACTGGTGCCTCTCCGCTCTGGTGTGTATTGCCACGTGATATATGACGCTCCAGGATTGGCTGGGCTGGGCTGGGCTGGGCTGCCAGGTTTCTTGACAAGCCAAGTTAAAAGCATCAAACAAGACAAGAACTTGTACATACATCATCGATGCCGACATGAGGAATCCGATCAATATTTACCCTTCTTTTCCTGCCGTGTTCTCCTGAGTCCTGACTCCTGAGAATCCAAACAAAAACATCTCTTCTCTTCTCTTCCCCCGGAAATTGTCCTGAGACGACCCG
>QGMG01000118.1:0-53877 GCA_007825325.1 Lachnellula cervina | reverse complement strand
AGTCCAGACCTCTCAACCACAAACTACACGTCCACCAAACGACGTCAAAATAACCACCATGACATCAGCATCCTGCACCCCAGGAACGCCTCTACTTGCACAGTTCCACTCCACCCCTAGCATGTCAAGCAGTCCCGCCGTACTTTAAGTATACCCCGTAAGTAAGTAAACAAGTGGCGTTTTCTCTCCCGTGAAAACCTTCCCCTTCCTTATCAGTATCCCTGCCCCCCTCCCACTTATCCTCTCCTCTACCAAGATTTCACGCTAGCTTCCTTACGGAGTATGATAAGGAAACCGTACCGTACTGTACTGTAATGTATGGGAATCTTTAGCGTATTGAAGATCATGATGTAAAGAGACATGGACTTGTGAGGAAGTGGAAGAGGGGGCGCGGAGATGATGGGAGAAAGAGTTGGAGGAGGATAGGATAGGGCTTAGGATACCGTAGATAACGTGAAGAGAAGGAGATTGCTCCGTAAGTGTTGTGGGATGTTTGTTGTTTGTTGGGTTGGAGGGGTGAGTTTGCAGGACGTGGGGTGGGTTACTCAGGAGGATAGGGTTGTGTTTTTAAACTGTTATAATTACCATTTCTGATAACCCTTGCTTGATTGAAGGCCAGTGACAGCAGGTACGGAGTACACTTGAAAGCTTCGCCAACTAGCAGCAGCTTTCGCCTTGCGACTAACATCCTTCTGGGATATCACAAGTCACCACACGAAAACACAAATCTGGTAAAAATCAAATTATGATACTTTTTTGTAAATAAAAATGGAAAATCTACCAGGTACAATCAAATCCTACAATCATAAATTATTTCCAAATCAGAAGAAGAACGCCGTAAAACCATGCGGTCATAAAATCATCACCAAACCAAATGGAAATCCATCCCCCATCTAAATAACACTCCCTTCTCCCCCAGGCATACTACTCTGTAAACTCATTCTCGAGTGGTTCGCAGCCATATCCTCAGGACTAAAGACCCTGACCGATTTCTTCGGCTTCGCGACCAACACCTGCGCAGGGCAGACGACAATCTCCTCGTCTCCTTCTCCACTGTCGTCGCCTTTCTTGACGACGAGTGGGAAGAGCACAACTCTCACGACGGCATTCTGCGCTTCGAGCTCCTCATTCGAAACAGTGTCCCCGCTGCGCTCGTTCATCAGCGCCGCGTTGAATGAAACTTTGCTGGCCAAGTCGCCATTGGCATCGTATTCTGGCTGTAGGGGTGGCAGCATCATATACTCCGCACGCTGAGTTCGCATCTCTATAGAGAGATTCACTGCCGCTTTCATTACTCTCTTCAACTGCTCATCGATCTGCGCCTCGAGGTGACTTGGTGGTGGGAGGATCTCGCTGAGTGTTTCCAATATTGCGTGAACGACGGCTTCAGTATCCTGCTCTCGTTGCTGTATGAATGCCTCTCGTCTTGAAAGCAGTGTAAGTGTGGTAGCACGCCATTGGTGAACTGCTGCTGCTGGTCCGACTTCTGACAGTAACTTCTCCAAAGATTTGAGCTTCTGCCGTTGTTCCCGATCCATGCCGAACAGGTATCGTGTGAAGATAAATTCCCACACCATTGTCATTGTCATCGACATGAACACGTCTCGGCGCTTGATTCTATCTGCGAGATAGCTGTCCACATCCGAACCATCTAAGATGGCATTATCAAGTCGGTCAATAGTCTTGTCATTGTTGATCTCGCTCGTAAGCCTGCAGGCTCTCATATCGGAGAACTTCGAGAACCGCAGAACCCATTGCTGCACATGTTGACATAATTGTTGGCAGGCGTTGTCAAAGTAATCTTCGTCTCGGATGGTGAGGAAGTCGCTGTCGCCGGCTTTCGATGCTAATATTTGCCTTTGCATTTCCCGAATCTGCTCCTTTGCAGATTCCAGCTGAGCTCGCAATTGAGCAATCTCCTCATCTTTCTCTTGTACAGACCTCTGAATCTCATTCCTCACGATCCCTTCCATGCCCCCTGATAGATTGCTGTGCGCATCTCGTGTTTCTTGGAGTTCGCGGGTGGCTTGCGCATGTTCGGCTTCGAGCGTGCCATATCGTTCGCTATGTTGTTGTCCAATCGTAGCAGTTGCGCTCGCCAGTCCATCATTCACTTCTGTAAGTCTTGTAACTTCGTTTTGTAGCCAGTCGAGCGTCCTTTTGAGACTGTCAATCTCTGCGTCTTTTTCGACGACTGAAATAGATCCCTGACCCGATGCTTTCAATGTTCGTTCGGCTTGCGCTTTTGCTTCTGCCAGTATGCGGTTTTCGGCAGCTAATTGTTCGAGTTTGGATTCGAGGTCGAGGACTTGCATGCTTTGTCTTCGGCGCATGGAGTGGGGTCGAGTCGGAGATCGTGGTGAGCCCATGCGGCCTTCACCAAAGCCATCCTAATTAATGATTAGATATCACATATAATAATTGACTGAAATCCTACTTACATAGACATCCGCCATGTCCTTGGCCCGCACGCGACCCTCGTTGGCTTGTGGGTTTGCTGCGCTCACAACAGTTGACGATGAATTTGAGAGCGCGGCGAGCTCAGCTTCTTTAGCGAGGTCGAGCTGACTTCGTTGGCTGAGAGACCGCAGATCCCCGCTGATTTTGCGATCACTACGGCGGAGCGGAGGCGTACCTGAACGATGGCTGTTGGCGCTGTCTGATCGAAACTTGGGGTCTGGAGTTCGCAGTCGATTGATATTCGACGTAGATTTGTGACTTTGTGCGCTGTCTGGTCGTTTCTCTGCACTCAACTGCCGAGCAGCTGCGAAACCTAGGCCTGCCGCGCCAATGGCTGCAGTACCGGCTGCAATGGTGGTCTCATTGATCTTGGGCCGCTCAGCTTTAGGTATTTGCGCCTGACCGAGTACCGCGTATTTCTCTTCCTTGGGCTTTGAAGATCGGTGTGAATCGGGTGATTTAATTCGCTGCACACGTTGCTTTACGTCGCTTTCGTCTTTTGGTTTGGCGGAGGTGGAGCGTAGATTGTCCGAAGATTCGAGTCGTTGGACGCGTTGCTTCACAAGACTACCTTGACTTGGCTGTCGTGATCCATGAATATTGTCGCTGCGATGAAGTCCTGCATGTTCCTCTCGGTGAGATGGGTGGATGTCTTGTTCATGATGTTTTGGTCTTTCTTCCGCCGATCCATGGATCGTCTGAGTGCGATGGAGGCCTGTATGCTCCTCCTCTCGCTGAGATGGACGGATGTCTCGACTTGCAAACTCTTCATCGTGATGCTTAGGTCGCTCTTCTGATTTATGAATTGTTCGAGTTCGATGAAGATCTGTGTGCTTCTCCTCCTTGTCCCTTTGAGATGGTAGGAGATCAATACTTGGGCGCTTCTCGTCGTGATGCTTGTCTACTCGCTCGTCTGCAGGCCGTTGAGCTTGGAAGAAATCTATATTCCTGTCTTCTTTTGCTTCATGCGAATCGTGACTGCTTCGTGAACTCTTCTCTTCACGACGGTGCTTGTCAGTCACAACCTTTGGCCTCAAGGACTTCTCAATAGCGACCGTCTCGGCTTCTTCATCGACCTGAGGCCACGCCAAGCTAGCGATAGCATCATCTGAGGAAGACACCGGCGCTCGTGCGTGCACTTCCCCAGCTGGCGAGATATCACGCATATGGACACCACTATCACGAACGTGCTCATCATGAACATCTGCGAAGGCCCCTTGCGGTGGAATTGGCGATTCTGTAACAAAGGCACTGTCTCTATTGGCATCATCTTCGTAGTGACCTCTTTTAACTTGATGATCAGATTCATGTCGGATTGGGCTTTCTTCTCTGACTACCGGCAAGTCTGAAAATCCAGTATTATATCTGCTCTTTCGGGATGGAGTACGGTCGAACGGTTGTTCCTCGAAATCAACTCCTCTATCCTGAGATTGGTTAATCGATTCAGATGGAGTTGAGGCGTTTTGATGGCTGAGCGGCGGTATATCAGTAAGACCTAGCGGTGTCGATACTGGCTGTTGAAGATTCGAAGTTGTCATTGTTGGTGGGGTTGGAGGTGCCTGAGATGTTTCTTCATGCGGATGCTCTGGCTCTCTACTGGTTTCACTTAGCTCGTGGGACGAGGCTGGGTTTGCGTGTGGTTGTTCTTCCCCAGGAGGCGACCAAAAACCATCGTCACCATCATAATCCTTCTCTTGGCCCCTTGATTCTTCAAATTCCTTGGGGTCAGCACCCTCCCAAAGTGCAGGATCATCAAACATATCATCTCTTGGAGCCCTGTGATCAATGCTCATCTTACGCTTCTCCTTCTTTGACAACTTTCTCGCTGGTGTTGAGGCGCCACTAACAGAAGTACTGGGTTCGCTCTCCTTTCCGCCAGACTTACTGAGAATAGCTGCGCCAGCGAGAGCTGCTGCTCCCGCTGCTGCTAGACCTGGAATCCTGCTATTCTCATCTGAATGTTCCTTCGGGACATCTTCTCCAATTGGAGGACGGAAGGACTCTGCCATAGATGGTGAACCGATTGACCCAGTATTCTTCTTCTTGCCCTTCTTGCCTTTCTTCGTAGGTCTGAGGAAGTCGTCCACGGGGGACGCTTCGGTTGTTAGTGCGATGTGCGAGAGAGATTCGTCCTTTGCAATATCTTCAATGACTGGCAGTTTTCTTTCCACCTCAGCCTCTTCAACTTCATCAGCCCAAGATGTCAAAGCAGCTTTTGCCGGTCCAACATCACCGGGTATAGTAGTATCAATGGTGGCCTGACGCTTCCTCTTATCCTTCTTGGATGATTTTCGAGAGAGGTCGGCTGGGAAAGTATCGGTCTCCTCGCTCCCAACAGGCTCTGAGGTGGGGGGTGAAGAGCTCGTTAGTGCATCTCTAGATTTGTCCTTGAGAGATGGCCTCATTTGCTCAATATCAACAGGATTGGCAACCAAGTGTTCTGGTGCGATAGAAGGTCCTTGCTCACGAGAACTCTCCGCTATAATGGGTGAGTCTTTTGGGATAGTATTTGTGGCGGCAGTCTCCGAATCAAGCCTAGATCCTCGTTTTTTCTTATCCTTCTTAGATTTCTTCGCGAACCCAAAATTATCGTCTTCAACTGCCACATCTTTGTCGTCCAATTTCTCACTCAATGGTTGAACAAAACTTTCCCCGACTTGACCTCCAAGAGGATCGGAAGACGGCTGTTCCACCGATCTTTCAGATTCCAAATGCTTTTGAGGCTCGGTGCTACTCGACGTTTCTTCCAGTGGCGTTGAAAGGCCAGATTTGCGCTTCTTGTCCTTTTTGGATTTCTTAGTCGAGAAGGCACCCCACTCATCTCCGGGGGCTTGAGTAGGATCTTGAGAACTTGAAGGGAGGGGAGATTCTTCTAGATTGACTGGCTCATCGACAATTTCTTGTGCGTAAGCGACGCCCGAATCTTGCTCGATTGGTCCTTCAATCGTTTTGTCTTTGGGTTTGTCAGATGCCTCGATAGATTCAAATTCGCCGGATGGTGGTGGTACTGTGGAGTCAATGCTCAAGTCTCGAGGCTCTTCGACAGCGACATTTCGGGCCTGTATTTCCTCTCCGGGTGTGGAGAGTCCAGATTTGCGTTTCTTATCCTTCTTGGACTTCTTAGTCGTAGTTGACGCCCAATCATCAACTGGCTCTTCGGCTACCTCTTTTGAAGGTACAGAAATTACCGGCTCATCATTCTTGGCAGATTCCTCAACAGCATCTCGCGTTGCAGCGGAGATAGATGGCTCAGGCTCAACAGACTCCCTGGGAACTTCCTCTGCTGGGGTAGAGAGTCCAGATTTGTGTTTCTTGTCTTTCTTGGATTGCTTCTGTGATATTGGTGCCCGATCATCTATTGGCTCTTCAAATACTTCTGGTGACTTAGTGGGTGCTGACTCCTCAACTTTTGCAGGCTCTTCAGGTATCTCTGGTGCCGGTGTTGATAGTTCTGCTGTTTCAATTGGCTTCTCGGAAACCTCTTCTACCGGAGTCGAAAGACCAGACTTGCGTTTCTTCTTGTCTTTCTTGCTCTTTTTCAGCGAAGAAGACCACTCATCCGCTGGCTCTTCAGCCTCTTGCAAAGTAGGGGGGGCGGAAGGCTCATCAACTATCTCGCGGGTATCAGTGGACGTTGGCAAATCCTCAAGCTTGGGGTCCTCGACGACATCCTGTTCAGGTTCGGAGAGGATCTGCTTCTCAGTAGCAATGGTCTCTTTACTAGGACCACTGTTGTCTATGATCTCTTCGATTGGCGTGGCAAGTCCGGATTTACGCGTCTTCTTGTCTTTTTTAGACTTTTTGGTCGAAAAAGATCCCCATTCGTTGTCGTCGGGCTCTTGGATTGTATCTTGACTAGCAACGCGCGCTGGCGATTCCTCACTTTTAACAGATTCGTCAAGAATTTCTTTGGTGGCAATGGCGGCAAGCGGTGCAATAACGCTAGCAGGCTCCCCAACGGATCTTGTATCCTCCGCCGGAGTCGACAACCCGGATTGGCGCTTCTTCTTGTCTTTCTTGGATTTTTTATTAGAAAGAGAGGCCCATTCATCTTGCTCTGGCTCTTCAACGGCTTCTTGCGCGGAGGGAGAAACGGTCGGCCCGTCAACCACTTGTTCGGATGTGGACTGTTCTTGCTTAACGGGCTCTTCCATTACCACGGAAGTTTCAGGGACAGTCTCGATGGGTGTGGACAAGCCAGACTTGCGCTTTTTCTTGTCCTTCTTGGATTTCTTGGAGTTTGAAAAGAATGCATCCTGTTCTGGCTCCTCAGCGACATCCTGAGGGGTCGCGGGCGCTTCGGAGTCCAACTGTACGTCAAGAGGCTCTTCTGGTGTTAACTTGTCGGGCACGTTCTCGTATTGTGGGTTTGCTTCGGGAATCTCTATTGAGGGATGTGGAGCTGAGTCAAGAGGCGTTGAAATTCCAGATGGCTCTGCTGAAGTATCCTGGGAAGTGTTCTTCTTTTTCTTGTCCTTCTTGGACTTCTTGGTTGAGAAAGCATCCCAGACGCCAGTGCCTTCAGCATCTACCTTTGGAGCAGGGTCCAGTATTTCTGCAACGACAGATGGCTTTTCTTGCTCGGCCTCTTTTGATGTTGAGGATTCAGTGGGCTCCTCTTTTGTCTCGGCAAGAGGGTCCAAGGGTGTTGAGATTCCTGATACTTCTTCAGAACTAGGCTTGGACGAGTCTTTGCGTTTTTTCTTGTCTTTCTTAGATTTTTTGGAAAACGAGAATTCATCAAAGAGGTTCTCCGACTCTCCTTGCGGGGCATCTGGAGCTGGCTGTGCAACAGTTTCTTCATCCAAAGCTGGTTCGCGGCTGGAAGAATCAAGTGCTTGGGTAGAGTCCTCCAAAGATAAGACCGGGTCATGCGCTTGGGTTGTAACCTCATCACCTTGCTCGATGCTTACTGGTTCCTGCAAAGCCCCTGATACATCTTCGGTTGGCGAAAGCTCTGGCGTATTTTGGCGGCCTTTCTTTTTATCCTTCTTGGATTTCTTAGATGTACTTTCGAATCCATCATCTTGTTCGGCAGATGGAAGAGTTGCAATGTCCTTGATATCTTGGCTGCTTGATGCAACCTCCAAGTTCTGGTCTTTAACCTGCTGCTCTGGCGTCTCATCAAAGGTCGAGGATTGTTGCAAGCTTTGTCGCTTTTTATTGCTCTTTTTCGACTTCTTCGATGTAAAGCTAAAGTCCTCAGCTGGCTCACTCACAGGCTCGATTGCGGGGCTCACAGCAGTGGAAGGCTCTTCACTTGCGGGAGTTGGTGCTGGGCTGGCGCCGGAATGTAGTTGATCAGGGTCATCTTGAGATGGAAGACTTTGACGCTTCTTCTTGTCTTTCTTAGATTTCTGTGCTGGCACAGCCCAGTCATCCTCAGCAGGGGGCAATTCGCTAGGAGTAGCAACGATGTCTTCTGAGTCTACATCCCTAGCGTTGTGTAATGCTTCAACGTCTTGGCCGAAATCAATAGGAGTAGTCCCAATAGGAGTAATCTCAACAGGAGCAGTCTCAACACGAGCAGTCTCGTCGGGTGCAGTCTCGTCAGGTGCATTAGTCGGCGCAGAACTCTCCTTCTTTTTTCCCTTCTTATCTTTCTTCGACTTTTTCGTTGTAAAGGCGAATTCGTCTACGGGCTCAGCAGCCTCAGGTTCGCGTATGATTTCTTGACTAGGTTCTGGCTGAGAAATATCGGGTTCTGGGGACCTGTCCGCACTTGGTACCGGGGCTTCTAGCACCACGGGCTCATCAGGTGTAGTTTGAGAAAGACTCTCGCGCTTCTTGCCTTTCTTATCCTTCTTTGACTTTTTCGTTGGAAATGCGAAGTCATCTACAGGCTCAGCCTCGGGTTTTGGCAGAACTTCTTCACTAGCAATAGTTTCTGGCTGGGAAATATCGACTTCTCGAGGTTCGTCCGCACTTGGTACTGGCGCTTCTGGCACCACGTTCTCATCGGGTGTGCTTTGACCAAGATTCTCACGCTTCTTGCTTTTCTTATCCTTCTTTGACTTTTTTGCAGTGAACTCGAACTCATCCGCAGGCTTAATAGTATCAAATTCTTGAGATGGCTCATCAACAGTTTCTGGCTGAGAAGTACCAGCGTCCAAAGCGTCGCTTTCCTTGGCTGGATCATCAGAGTTTAAGCTGTCATCGGTCGTACCCCGGGAGAGACTATCTCTCTTCTTGCTCTTCTTGTCTTTCTTTGACTTCTTTGAAGTAAATTCGAAGTCGTCGACTGGCTGTACATTCTCAGGAGTAGCTTCTTGGACAATCTCAGGCTGAGGAGCATCCGCATCTCGGGTTCCTATAACCTCAGGTTGTGGAATGTCGGCGTCTCGAGTTTCTACAGTCTCAGGCTGAGGCACATAGGTATCTCGAGGTTCTTGGGCTTCAGAGGGCAAGCTCTCTTCAGTCGCGGTACGGATAAGGTTTTCGCTCTTTTTCCCCTTCTTATCCTTCTTGGACTTCTTCGCTGCAAAGGCAAATTCATCCTCGGGCTCAGCAATTTGAGGGTCAGTTGGTCCCGCTTCTGCGGTCTGTGAAGCTAGGGCATCGCGTTCGAGCGAACCTTCAGCTTCTCCGGGAGGAACAGTCGAAGAGAAATCATCGTCGGTATTCGTGCGGCCTACACTCTGGCGCTTCTTATCCTTTTTGCCCTTCTTCGATTTAGAGCCGGATCCGAATTCCTCCTTCAATTGTCGGGCAAGCTCGAGTTGTTCTTCTTTGTAGCCAACTGCCAGACCATCGCGGGTTACCTCGTTGGCGGGGCTTGCTTCAGAAATATTGGCTGGCTCTTGGCTGGAAGGGGCATCTAAGACAGGTGCTTGAGCTGAAGCTCCAAAGTAATCATCACCAGGTGTTTCTTGCTCCAGGGGCGTTTGAGATGTGCTTCGGCGCTTCTTGTCTTTTTTGGATTTCTTCGAACCGGAGCCACCAAACTCTGCCTGCAATTGGCGAGCAAGTGAGAGCTGCTCTTCCTGATAACCTGCAGCAAGTCCATCACCCTTCGGAGTCTCATCTTCGAGGCCTGGAGTTGGCGTATTGTCTTGAACCTCTGCTCCTTTAGTGGCAGGCTCGTCCAACCCCTGATCAAAAGTATTATCCCGGGTCGATGGGCCTGAGCTGTCTCCGCGCTTTTTCTTGTCTTTCTTCGACTTCTTACTGCCTTTCTCGAAATCGGCCTTGAGCTGTCGAGCAAGTTCTAGCTGATCTTCCGAGTACAAGTTCTTTCGCTCGGCACTTTCAGTAGCCGGGCCAATAGATAGGCTTCTTGCGCGAGGATGCGAATCGGAAGTATCATCGACATTTCTTGACCTAGAGCTCTCTGGATCGGGCGTTGAAGGTAGACTTTGGCGTTTCTTCTTATCCTTCTTTGACTTCTTACTGCCGGAGCCGAATTCTTCTTGCAATTGTTTAGCGAGACTAAGTTGGTCATTGTCATAGCCAGCAGCAAGGCCATCAGGAGCAGGCTTCTGATCTACCATTTCAGATGCCGTAGCTGCGGAATCAAGGTCATTTGGTCGCGATACATCTTTCTCGTCGCGATGGGCAGCTAAAGCGGCGACACCGGCGACTGCTACTGGAAGTATGGCCATAGATGAAGGGAAATATCCTTGACTTTGTGGATCCTCTGATACCTGAAGCTTTTCGGGACTGTGGAGTGATGTAGCTGATGGAAAGTAGCCTGAGTTCGGAGACGCCGGGAACTCCTCAGCTGTTGCGAAGGGAGTTGCTGGAGTTGGTGCATCTAATGATGTAGCCTTGTTGCTTGAGACTTCTGGGGTCATTTTTGCTTCAGTAGATTTCTCCCCATCCTCTTTGAGGCTCTCGGATCGTGCTTCCTCATCTATATCAAAGGTTTGCGACTTGCGAGATTTCTTCTTCCCTTTCTTCGAAGACGGCATTGTGAACTCTTCTGGAGCCTCTGGAGCTGGTATTGGGGCAAAGGACTCAACATCTAGTGGTTTCTCGGCCGCTGGGGCATCCATTTGGGGCACCGGAGGCTCAGGGTCTTCTTCCCATGCTTGAGATTTCTTGGATTGCTTCTTATTTTTCTTTGATCCAGGAATGACAAATTGCTCAGGCTCCTCAATTGCTTTGTCGGTGAAAGGTTGGTCTTCCATCTGCCCTATAGTAACGGATTCCTCGGGGTCTTTTCCAGTATTAGATGTTTCTTCTAGAGCAATTGATTGAGCTTTCTTCGACTTCTTGCTTTTCTTTGATCCAGGAATAACAAGCGGCTCAGGCTCCTCGACTACTTTATCGGTGAGAGGTTGGTCTTCAGTTTGCCCAACTGTAGCAGATTTCTCAGTAGACTCCTCGAATTTGTCGAGCACTGGTCCGGCATCGAATGTTTCTTCTGGACCAAGTGATTGAGACTTCTTGCCCTTCTTTTTGTTCTTCTTAGAGTCCGGTATCACAAATTCTTGGGCATCCTCAAATTCCTCAGTGGCTGGCTCTAAGGAAGAATCCTCTGGCTGAAATTCCCTTGAAGACAATTCGGGAATTTCGACCTCCGTTTCTGGTTCCCAGGCAATTGTCGATTTGCCATTTTTTGCTTTTTTGCTTTTCTTTCTAGAAAAAGACCCAAAGTCATCAGCTGCAAGAACTTCTTGGGCGGATTCTTGTTCCAAGTCTAGCTTCGGCGGGGAGGTTGGCTCTGGTACTGCGAGCTCTTCATCTGGTTGCCAAGTAACGGATTTCCGCTTGTCTTTCTTGCTTTTTTTAGTCCCGGGAGTTTGGAAATCGTCAGGAACAGGCGCTGTTTCTTCATTGATGTCTTGGCTAGTTTCGGGAAAGTTGTCTTCTTGAGAAACAGATGGCTTATACTCATCTTGCTCAGGCTCCGATGATCCAGCGGATTTACCCTTCTTTTTGTCCTTTTTCTTATTCTTCTTGGACACGGAAGCAAATTCCTCGGAGGGCTCGGCAGTGGCAGTAATTGGAGGCTCCTCCACAATTTCTCGACTGTTCTCTGGCAAGGATTCTGCGGTTGGCTGAGGCGGCGTTGCTTCCTCCTCTGGCTCCCAAGACGAGAAAGATTTGCCTTTCTTCTTATCTTTCTTCTTGTCTTTTTTAGACTTAGGCATTGAAAATTCTTCGGATGGCTCAACGTCAACAGGAGCTAGTTCTTCGACGACGTCTCGGTTCTCCTGCACCAATGGCGTTTCAAGCGGTTGCGATGTACTTGCCTCGTCCTCCCAGGAGGAGGTTAATTTACCTTTCTTTTTGTCCTTTTTAGAATTGGGCATTGAAAATTCTTCGGATGGCTCAGTGCTGATAGCTACTGGTTCTTTGACGATTCCTTGGCTCTCCTGCACTAACGGCGTTTCAAGCGGTTGCGATGTGTTTGCTTCATCCTCAGCCTCCCAAGATGAAGTCGCTTTGCCGTTCTTCTTTCCCTTTTTCTTGTCCTTCTTAGATTTAGTCATAGAAAATTCCTCCTCTGGTTCAATATCAGCAGGTGTGGGCGGTTGTAAATCGACTGAAGTGGTGGGCTCTGTTAAAGAAGTATCGTCTTGGGTAGAAGAGCGTGAAGGCCCCTTGCCTTTCTTTTTGTCCTTTTTCTTGTCTTTCTTCGACTTGGAAAGGGAAAACTCGTCAGCAGGCTCAGCTTCATCGTGAATCTGCTCTGCTTCACGGGGCAGTTGCGCAAGAGGGGAGTTCTCAACCAAAGTATCCTGTTGCAGATCTTTTTCTGAGTCAAAGATGTCTTGACCTTCTGGCTCTTCTGTGCTATGCAAAGCATTGGCGGAAAATGTGGATTTTGTGCGAAGAGGAGAATCCATCGCATAGTCCTCCGACCTAATATCATCCTTCATTGACATAGGCGACGATCGAAGCAAGTAAGAGCTCCTGTCTTTCGTCATCGATTCAACAGGGGGTGGTTGCCGTTGAACCGACGGCAGGTCATCCATCCAGTTTTCTTTCGCCGTTCGGTTGCTGGGAGATGAAGCAAAGTAGCCTATTGTTGACACCAAGCCTGCGGTAGCAATGGCTTTAGATGCGGTTTCACCTAGAGGTTGAAAACGTTCCTCGAGATCGTGGGATGTGAGGCCTGCTTTTGGAGTAGACTGCTGAGAATCGAGCAATCCCGCTGATGGGTCTGAGGAAGCGAGTCCAGTGTCAATCGATAACTGTCTTGCAGGGGCATGCTGCTCTGATGATGACTTATCAAAGTCAAGACCGAGTCCTTTTGCTTCATCGTCTGAGTCAAGTTGTGATGAGCTCCGTGACGTTCTTTGGCTTGGAGGCAATTCTGGCAGGGGAGCTTCTTCTTCTGTTGCTAGAATCTGAGATGAGCGTCGATTGCTCTCCACAAGATACAGAGGCTTGTATTCCCTTGCACTGTCCCAAGAAGAAGTGGGCCGGTGACGATTTCTACTGAAAGCGGCGGGATCTTGACTTGGAATAGATGGCGATTGAGCTGGAGAAGATCGCACTAAACCAGGCGATGAAGGATTTGATCTGTTGCCCATGATGAACTTTAAAGGGACTGCACTGTGACTAGGCGATTTCATTGGAGCGTCCTGTATGCTTCGGCGGATCCTGGACTTTTCTTTGTGAACTCGCTCAGCTTCTGGCGTTTCTGGACCGCTATCTGGCAGATCCGGCAAATCATCGAGTGACTCAACATTCGGTGATGCTGGACTACTTGGAGGTAATGGGAGTAAATCGCCATATTGCGGGTCGATAGAAGGTCTGAATTCTCGTCGTTTGATCTCCGGATCAAGCTCGTCTTCCATCTTCTGCACCTTGTTTCCAGATCTACTAGAGCGCCTATGTTCTAGTTCATCGTAGGCATTATCGGCTTTTAATTGCTGGTGATGCTGAGCAGCAATTGCTACAGCAGCACCCGCAATGCCGACACCCGCGCCAAGGGTGCCGGCTTTATCTAAAAAAGAATCCTTCTTCGAAGAGGTACTCTCCGCTCTCGATCGAGTCTTCTTTCTTTCGCCATCGCTTCGAACCCCGTTGTCGAGATCATCATCATATTTACGTGAGCCATGGCCGTTAGACACCGAGCGTGAGAGATCATTCACAGAGGTAGCTCCAATATCACCATAGAGACTAGAAGCATCTGGCATGGAGCTTCTCTTGGATTTCTTCTTCTTTTTCGCGTCTTCGAAGTCGTCCTTAGATCTCTTAGGGCTATCGTCTCTCGCGCCGGATTCAGATTTGGATCCAAAAAGTCCAAAGAAGCCTCCGCTGCTCTTTTTGTCCTTCTTGCTCCTCTTCGAATCCTCAAAAAAATCCCCAGCTGGTGCTGAAGCAACTGATCGTGTATCATCGAAGTCATCTTTAGTGCTGCTCCTTGATTTCTTCTTTGACTTGCGAGGTTCGTCGTCATATCTCGAGGAGACTACGGACCTTGAATCGTCACGTTCTGTGCTGCCAAAAATACCGCTGTCTCTTGATGAAGCCTTGCGGGATTTTCGGTCCTCATGATCCCCATCCCGGCTTGTTTCAGAAGGTGTACTTGGTGGAAGAGATACCTCTGCTGGGTCAGGCTCGTATTGGTCAATATTCTTTCTTTTCGATTTGTCCTTGGATTTCTTGCTAGAGGATCTCTCTAATTCCGAAGAGGCTTCAGGTGGAACCGATCGTGCAGGAGAGTCGTAACGATCACTGTCGCGCTTCGACTTCTTCTTGGACTTTGGTTGGGCCCATTCATCGTCTTCGTTCCGCAGGTCATCGAACGCATCAACAGGAACAGATACTTTTCGTCCATCTCGTGGTACCTCAGGGGCGGAAGCTTCTTCGACATCGTCAAAGTTTATTGAATCCCTCTTAGACTTTTTCTTCGACTTCTTGCTCGGCTCGGCGTAACTCTCTGGCTCCTCAACAAAATCTCGGGAGGTCGAAGGCTCTGCAATGGGCGTATTATCTTCAGCCAGGCTGCTCTGACGTTTTGCCTCCTGGTTGCGCTTCTTCTGTTCCTTCTTGCTTAACGTGGGCTCAAAATAGTCGTGTGGTTCCTCTGCCTTTGCTGGTGGTGTTTCCTCGAAAGTTGCAATATCGTCACTTTGTCTCTTTGCAGCCTTGTCGCGCTTTTTCTGCTCTTTCTTACTTAATTTAGGGGCCGAGTCATCGTAGTCGGGCGAGACACTAGGCCAATCTCGAGGAGTGCTGGCTACTTCCCCCATTACGAAACCTTGAGAAGACCCGCTGACTCCCGATGCATTAGTTGGTATTGCGCCAAGATCCGAGACTGTTTCCGAATACGGAGCTCGATATACTCCAGGCTCGTTAGATCCAGGAGGAGAGTCACGTCTCCGGAATGTTGGATCTTCAATTACGATATTGGGATCAAACCCCGTGTCCTGCAGCCCTGCAGCAACTGTTGCAGTAAAATCCAAGTCATCATCAAAAGCTCCAGGAACACGAGATGAACCCCCTTTAGTGGGCTTTGGGCCTGCAGAGGGAGGACTTCGTCTTCGCGGAGGACTCTCTGGTTCAACAACCACACCTCGATACTCGTATGGATTGTCTTGCTTCTTTTCAGTCTCCTTCAATGTGGACTTCTTGGAAGTCTCACTTGAGCTTGCAGCCGCAGCGCCCGCACCAACTCCCACAATACCAGCAGCGATTGCGCCCCATCCACCGAATGTGGATTGCTTAGACTCTGCTGGATCCTCCTGGGCTTTGACTTCAGAGTTTGAGATGAATTCTTCTTTATGATCAGAAGGACTTTCTACCTCGAAGTGCTTTGTCTCATTTTGACCCCAGGTAACTCCTTTAGAGGTCGGAGAAGAAACGACGTCTGATGCAGATGAACGAACTTGCTCTTCTCGGTCTTTAGCCTTGTTGGAGCGTACAGGTTCAGACCAAGCGGTTTCGGAGCGAGACGATTCGTCGCGATCTTTAGATTTAGAGGATCGAGAAATCTCTGAACTAGAAGTCTTTTCGCGGTCTTTTGATTTGGAAGAACGAGCTGGTTCCGACCACGCAGTTTCAGAGCGACTTGTATCTTCACGGTCTTTTTTAGAGGAGCGGGCTAGTTCTGACCATGCAGCTTCGGGGCGACTGGTGTCTTCACGGTCTTTTGATTTAGAAGAACGATCTGGTTCTGATCGGCCAGTTTCAGAACGGGATGTATCTTCACGGTCTTTTGACTTGGAAGAACGAGCTGGTTCTGAGCGCGCACTTTCAGAGCGAGTTGTATCTTCACGATCTCTAGATTTAGATGATCTTCCAGTCTCAGATCGAGAACTCTCATCACGATCTTTGGACTTTGATGAACGCGCAGGCTCAGACCGGGCGGTTTCTGGACGGCTTGAATCGTTCTTGTCTTTAGATTTGGAGGATCGGGATGTTTCTGAGCGGGCGGCTTGCTTTTCAGGAAGAGGAGATGGGGTTGGTGTAGGATGGACAAGGTTTAGTAGTGGTCGAGGTTTGGTGGCATCGGGATCTCGCTTTAAGTAGCCTACTTCAGAATTCGAGCGGTCTTGATTGATGGTTGGAATGCTGAAATTCCTCAAGAGTCTGGGATCCTCAATCTCATAGTCCGGTCGGAAATCGGCGTTTGGTGCATCGTAAGGCCCCTTTTTCTTGTGATCTTCCATACCAGGAGGAGTGACAATTCGAATTATTTCTTCCTCTTCCTGTTGGTCATACCTTTTTACCACAGAGGGGTCAGGGGATGCAGAACGTGACCGGATAACTTGTGACGCGATCTTCCGAGCCATGACAATCTCGCGGTAGGCTTTATCGGCTTCTTCTTGGATGGGATCACGCTCTGGCTCTCTTCCTCGAGATTTGGTATCCTGAGTACGATCGTCGTAGTCACTTCGTCCGCTCCGTCTCTCGTCTCTCCGTTTGTCAGACCTCGATGTCCGAGAACTCTCAGAAGCAACGGCTGCAACGGCTCCAACGGCAGCTCCGATAGCAGCAGCAGAGATTGGAGCTGTCGAGTGCTCTGTTTCTTGATAGATAGACTCTGCATTTTGAAAAGTATGGTCACGGGAGTCTCTCTGGCGCTGCTGCTCTTTCTCATCCCACGGGTATTCGTTGCGGGAATCAGGTTTGTAGTCAGATGGTAACGCCTTTATCGATGAGCTTCGCTTACGAGTAAAATCTGGCTCTCTCTCCACGGTGACAACGGTAGGCACCGAATCAATTCGGCGATGCCCGTTGGAAGACTCTGCCGTTGGAGTCGGGAAGTCATTATCATCGACCTGGAACATAAAGGGGTCGACAGTGGAAACGGTAGAAATAGCGGCTTCACTCTTCGTTCTCCGGTCATCATATCGGTCGTCTCGACCCGAAATATCGGAGCGAGCACTGCGGCGCTCTTCTCTTCGTTTCTCGCGTTTCTCATCTTTGCCGTCATCACGCCCAGACTCTCGTCGTTTCTCCCGCTTCTTCTCTCGACGTGACTCATCGCTAGAATAGCGAGAACTTTCCTTTTGCCTGTCTTTCTCTCGGCGCTTATCCTTTCGATCATCACGATCTGGGCTGTCACGTTTGCCTCGGCGACGCTCATCCTTTGACTCCCTTTTGTCACTATCTCGACGCTTAAGACGATCTTCTTCGCGGATTTCATCATCCTGGTATCTGTCTTTCCGATCATCTTTTCGGTTGGAGACTATTGCAGCGCCGACTGCAGCACCTGCGACTCCTACCAAAGCAGCCTCAGCCAATGATTTGCTCCGGCTGGATGGTGGTGGTTGGGTCTTTTTCAATATGCCACCAGACTCCGAGCGAGCGGTATAGGACGGCTCGTAAATCGACTGAGAAACAGGAGTGAAGGGTTGAGGATGTTGCAAAGGAGCGGGGCCAGGTCTGGAGCTGATATACGGCTCTGACCCAGAAGCTACCGAGCTTCTAGCAGCCTCAAATCGAGATGGATCCGTGGTTGGAATAGGATAAACTTTCTGCAGTGATGTTTGAGAACCACTCAAACTTTCGTTTCGTCCGATTGGGAAGGTGTTGCTGCGTTGTGGTTCTTGTCCTTGTCCTAGACCTTGTCCTTGACCAAAATCGCTTGACGAAGTCCACGTAACATCGTCAAATCCAACAGGTTGAGTTATTATGCCGTGTAGAGAATTGTTTGGACCAAAAAGTTTTGGGTCTACAACGCTATCCTTTCTGGATAGAGGTCCATGTTTCTGCTTTCCCCAACCCCATCCGTTTTCTTCGCCAAAGGCCAGTCTCGAGTCAACACTGAAATCTGACTCGGCATCTGTTGCAGATTCCCAGCCTTCCTCATCAAACGTGTCTGATCCGTGAGAAATCCTAGATGCTCCAAGACCGCGACTTCCTCCATTGTTGCCATGCGTATTTTCCTTGACGGCGTAGACCTCCGGCTTCTTCCCGTTCCGTGCATTCTTCAAATCTAGTTTATTCTGGTCTCTCGCAAGCTTCGCAAGACCTGCACCAACAGCCAGAATCTCAGCATTCGAGTTCCCGCGACGCTCAGAGCCGCTAAACCTTTCTCTATCACTGTAGGAATGCTTCTGGCTCTCCCGGCTATATCTCCCACTCTCCCTATCAATTTCCTTGCCCTTCCTCGACCTAACACCCCTGCGCTTATGTGCCTTCAAATACCCAGTGCCATATGCAAGATCGCTATTTACCGAAGATGAAGACGAGTTATTGAGTTTGAAGAGCCGACTGCTTCTTCGTCTGCGCAGCTTCCGTTCGGATGGCGCCGTGAAGAATGTACGGAGGCCGGATCTGGATGGGTATGTTCGCGATATGTCGATCAGCTCGTAGGAGGAGCTTGAGCCCGCGGAGGAGGAGAGGTATTCATTGGCGCCCGGGCGCATTCGTGGTGTATCGTCATATTCAGATCGATATTCAGATCGACTGGATTCTTTTTTACTTCTTCTGCTGGAGCCCTCGGGGCTATGCCGACGCCTGTCTCCCATCATTATGGTTGCAACTATCCAAATGGCGCGTATTTCTGGTTGACCATGGGCGGTTCGGCTCGTCGAGCTTGTTGTTTTGCGGCGAGTTTATTTGAGCACCATCAACACAGAGCTGGGGCGGGCTGGCGTGAGATTTAGAGCCTTGGCAAACAAATACTTGCCACTCCTTCAGCTGAGTGTTTCGTGCATAGGTTAAGGTATGTATCAAATACTCGGCGAGCGCTTATCGTGCGTGAGCTTTGCAAAAAGAGTTTTACAATTTGAAGATGAAGTCGATGTTCTGCAAACTTCGTTTCCTGACCGACTAAGATTTTGTTGTCAATTGTGGGGGGCTGGGCTGGCTGGACTGAGCTCCCTTGCAAATGATGAACACACGAAAGGTATCTGCAAGGATTTCCCACGTGATGCGTCTCCTGATACTTCAGTACGTTTGGCAAGTTTGCTTTTTGTAAGGGAGACTTGTAGGAGTTTTTGATGAGATTCCCCATATAATCTTGACGCTAAAGCGGATATGTTACAAGATTATGTGAATGCAATCCTCAAATGGCGCTATAGGTTTCCACAATTGAAGTGTCGTTGTTCAACTCGCACCATGGTCTACATGGCTCTGGTGACTTATTATTTTAAAAATGGTACTTCTCTGGCCTTTCCAATATGCCGTTAGCTAGAAAAGTGACAAAGGTGAAGTGACACGCTTCACTAAACCGGTACATCCCCAGCAACCTGCCTCCAAAACCCACACCTCTCATTCAACTCCTGCACCCTCAAATCCCCAAACCCCCCCTCTTGAATCACAAACTCCTGACCAGTCCTCCAATTCTCCGGGACGCCTGGTACACTCGCATTTGTAAGCTTATGCGAATTAGGATCGCCTGTCTGGAAGAATGATGCAAAAGCGCCGGTATAGCCTTCATATATGAATGGCTGCGACTTCTGGATCGGGTTCACTTGATTCCACTATATTCTTGTTACTTTGGAATAGCAAGGTAAGGGACGAGAAGGGAAAGGCAAACCCATTCAGTATCACTAGCATGCTTCGCGGGGCTAATCATATACTCCCCGACATAACTCTGTTTACGACTAGCCCTCGCCATCCAGTAAGCCGGGCAAGCCAAGACAAGATCTCTATAAATAAGTCCTGCCCGCGTATATGTCGTGTTGTAGGCCGATATTCCTTCCGAGGATCCACTATCTGGGTACATAGAAGTAACGTGCTGGATATTGCGGTCCGAGAAATCTGGTAAGAAGCCTTGGAGCCACGTGTTGAAAGATGCTATGCTGGAGTTGAAGAGCGGTGATCCGCTATTTTGGGTGTTTGCTAGGCCAGGTGGGATGAAATTCTCTCCTGTATATAGATGTATTAGGACAACCTCTCCGAAATAAGGAAATTTGCTTACCTTCATGAGTATTATACACCCCAAACCCAAAATCAATATTCACCTCCCCTTCAATCGTCGCCTGACTTAACGACTGCGTCAAGAACTTCCCATCAATAACCGGTGCCCAAGTATAAGAGCTCGTGTTATACATATGACTTCCCGAGATCGCCAGAGAAGCTGTGCGGAGCGTCTGCGCATCAGCAGCTTTCAAACACCTTAAAGATTCCGGACCAGAGCATCCCGATAAACTTGCAAAAGTATCATAGAGATTTTGCGCTTCTGGTGCGTCATATTTATACGTCTTTGGCCAATAAGGAGAGGATGCCAGTGCTTTAGAGAACAACGACGGATCCGTCTTCCCTCCATTCGCAATGACTTGAGCAACAACACTTCCACCTCCAGCACTCTGACCCCAAATACTGACATTCTTTGGATCGCCTCCGAACTTCTCGATGTACTTATTCGTCCATTGCAAAGCGGCTTGTTGATCCAAAAGCCCTGGATTGAGATCCGAAGATGGAGATGCTGCGATTTCAGCACCGGGTAAGAGTCCAAAGGCGTTGACTCTGTAATTTGGGTAGACGAATATAAAATTGTTAGACGATGAGACATTGAGTACGGGGTAGCCGGCTGGAGGGATGGAGAATGAACCCCCACCCTGAATGAATCCGCCTCCGTAGTAAACAACGATTACCGGGCGGAGAGGCTGGTTGGTTGTCCAGGGACGGGAGTAAAGGCCCAGATAGAGACAGTCTTCTGAACCATTTACCTTGGACTCTTATTAGCAAGATGTCTTGCCAAAAGAAATCGACTTCTCACTGTTCTCTGTGGACACATATCAAAGCTCTGACTTGAGTTGTAGGTGCCATTTATTATTGGAGCTGGAGGTTGAGGTCCTCTGAACCTGTTTTCGCCAATTGGAGGTGCTGCGAAGGGGATTTTTCTCCAGTAACTAATATTGTAGGAGGAGGAATAGCTGCCCTGGAAAGTCCCGTAGTCGAGTGAGGCAGTAAGATCTTGACCAGACGCAAGAGACAGGGAGATGAGAAGAAGTGAAAAGGAGTAAAATCCAATCATGATGATATTTGAATGACTAGCCTTCAGCTTCAATGCAATAATTATCAAGAGCTCCCAATGCCTCCCACAAGGCTTATATAACATGCCAAGTCCATTACAAGAAAAACCAAACATCTCCATTGACGAAAATCAATAAATTTGGCGGGGTAGGAGGGGCAATGGGGTAATCAATATTAACCACTAGGAACAACTATAGCACATTGCCATTAGGTCGGGATCAAATGCCCCGAGATATTCAGAATTATCCGAAACCTAGAATCCTGCTACTTACGGCTTGATACAACGCTGCAAATGCAATAACGAAGAAGTGCCTCTGAAGAGCCATCTCTTAAACATATACTCAACCCATAAAACCACACTTATCAATGTATGAAACAATAAAGGTAACATTATACACACAGAGATCCCGATTACTGTCCATGAAATATACACCAATTGTCCTCCAAGAATGAAGCAACTACTTTTGGTATTGGTATCGCGGTTCATTACCTCCTGTAGCGTCTCGGGCCATCGACAATATGTATCTCTTCGAAAGGTGGTGGAGGAGGAGGGGGAATATGTCGATCCATCGCCGGAAGGTCATCCTTGACATCCTCTTCCCTTCTCTCGATCATTTCCTTCATAATGATAGCCACGAGTTTGGGATTCTCTTCATAAAATCCCGATATATGCTCACGGAAGTTCTTCCATAACCGCGCTTGCAAAAAGCCAACTCTCGCAAAGACCTTTTTGAGTAACGGGTCCATCAAGCTAACACCATCATGCAACGTCTTACAAGATTGTAAAACTGAAGGCTGGGCTGCATCTAGACCGGCGATCTCAAAGTTGTTGATGATAAAGGCTGAGATAGCAGCCTTGAAATCCTGCATGAGATATCTGTTGGCGCACACGTAGACGTCGATGGACAACGAATATGCATAAGACCAAGTTCGCAAATCTTCCGGTGACATCCTGTCCTCGACTACAGGCTCTTCGGGTACCACTGCATTATTTCTCGACCCACGTCGGCGATCTCGCTCTCTCTCACGCGGACGAGGATAGTGTCGTGGTGGACCAGGCTGTGGAGGAGGAGGCAAGCCATTGTTCGTGAAAAATCGATTTTGAGGCGGTGGTGGCCTTCTCGTGACACCACAATTCCAACATGGGGGCCCGATTGACTCTATAGTGCATGATGCGCAGACACAATCGGTACGATGCCTGCCAGGTTCTTTTCGTTGTCTCTGCTCCCAGGCTCGCTCTTGTCGCCGACGGCGTTGATCTCTTCGGCGGCGGCTTCTAGTACTGAAGTCTGTTAGCTGACATTCTGACGTTAAACATTATATCTTGGAAAGTAAAAACTTGGTCTCCATATGAACATTCCATGCTGTCTCCACATATACTATGGAGCCCAGATGCCATTCGTACGAAGCTTGCTATCTAGAGGCCAGGATTTTTTTTATTCTCCAGGGTATCTAGAACAACGTACCTCTCATCACTTGCACTTCCCGCAGTATCTGTTCCATCCCCGGTATCCGAGTGAACATCTTCGGGACTGATCTCTTTTCCCTTGCCCTTATCAGGATCCGCAACCAAGACCGTCGCAACTGGTTTTATAGGCAAAAATTTATCTTCGTAGAGATACGAGACTACAAAGCTGAAGATAGACGGATCTTCTTCAGGTAGATCAATGGCCTGGAGAGAAGCCTCTTTGAATTCTCCATCCAGCGCACGTCTGAAATATTCTGATTTCCTAAGGATTTCTCGATGAACGGGGAATTCCTCGGCGTGGGGACCAACACGGACGGGTATTATTCTGCTCTGGTGGCGCCTATAGATAAGTTAGAGCTGTAGAAGGTACAGTAAAAAGTATTGGGCCAACTGTAGTTGTTGGCGCAAGAGCGGAGGTTCAATTGTACAGCACCAATGAAACGAACATGAAGCCTTGAAGGAAGTGCATACCCGTCATTTGTAGATAGATACAAGTCCTTCTTTGGATCCGAAGTATCTTTGACCTTGGCATCTTCTTCCACGAAATCCAGCACAACCACGTCTGGGGCGGGTTGCCTCATCGCAGCGTCCAGAGAAGTCTCCCCGCGCTCACCCCGCGACCTTGCCATATTGCCTTGAGCTTATTCGTCGCAACTACGCGAACCAAGAATCGAGAATTAAAATGATAATATAAAAGAGATTGAGATAAATGCGCAAGAAGAGAGGAATTTGTCGTATGAAGCCCCGCTCCGAGACCCTGATCCAGGCTGTTGTTTGTGCCACCACACTTCTTTCTCTCACCGAGGTGAAGTTTTGGCTAGAGGGCCCAGAGGAAGCGCTTCGAGTGAGACAGCTCCCAAGCCGTGGGAAAAGGGTAAGCACGCGCACGCAAGTATCGTATGCAACAAGCATCTGGGTCACGGATAAAAAGTTGGGACGGATAGGCATTCCTAGAAGTAAGCAAGGCATTCGGGAAGAGTCGCAAAGGAAAGCATCTCATCTGCTACCGGTAGGTTGCTGCATCGTCGCGCGTGATGATAGCTGCAGTACAGTAATGGAGGTGGTGGAGAGGCTGAGAGCTGACATCCCAGCCTGGTCCAGCGGTTCTTCCAATGGGGAGAGCATGTGATGGTGAGCGATGTGGTGCATTGCAGCCTCGAGGGTGCGTGCTAGCTGCAGTAAAAAGACGCTGCAGCTGCGGGTGCTTTAAACGAACTCCACGATATTGACAGCGCATACTGTACCCGAGCTACACGCGCTTGTACTTCCACTGTACACAGAGGTACAAGGTACCACTGGGTCCGTAGTGTCAATCGACATGGGATGGAAGAGGCTCAGGTCAGGAGACAAGTCAAACGTGGGGGAGATAACAAAGTTGCTATGGCGGTGTGCAACACCAGGTTGAAGGCACTGCTCTGGTTTCAATAGTCTCTTAATATTCCCCTTCTTGTTCAAGTCTCCTTGTCGTTTTGCCTTTCAATTTCCTAATTCAATCATCTAGTACTTCAAGGATATTTTACTGGGTTCTTAATAGGTATACTGGTTGGGAGTCTTTTCACGTCAACAGATGGGTTGCAAGGAAATATCGACTAGACTCTTGCATACTCTCGATCGTGTGCAGTTTAAGGACAGAAACGTCGCATCCGAAAGCTATAGTCTAAGAGCCTTTAAGTAGAACTCAATGTCTAACCCCCTTTTTCGTTTTCAGATGTCTCATTATTGGGTGTCGTCAAAAGTTTGACCCCAGACGTACATATGAGTCCCCAAACTCTGCTTCCCTTCCGATTTTTGAGGCTACTCGGGTGGATTTCTCGTGAGTCCGAACGCAGAGCAAATGTACACCCGAGTAGAGAGCGGAGCTTTATTTGTGGCCCCTGAAAGTCCCGAGATAGGTATTCTGAGGTAGTAGTAGCGAAAATTCACATTGGTTCCAAGATACAACGTCGACAAGGACAACACCAGAAAGATAAAGATATGTCTCAAATAACAGATACATTCAAATTACGCTTCCATATAGTTCCTCACTTAAGAAAACTCCCATTAGTCTTCGCCAGAATCTCATCATAATATCTACATCTCAACATTAGCTCCATCCGTCTCTCACAGAAATTTCGAACAACTCACCCCTGAAAAGCCAACCACCCCTTCTCCGGCGTCCCAACCTGATTATAAGTAAACCTCGCCTCCTCGTCTCCAATGAAAATCTTCTTACATCCACTCCCACTACTCGCAGCATCAACCAGCAACTGCGCATGACAAGTTTTATCCAGACTCATAAACCAAAACGCCGCCTCATCCACACTCCTCCCCACGGTCAACAGCCCATGATTCTGCAAGATACACGCCTTGCCACCCCCCAAACACCTAGCAATCTGCTTCCCTTCCTCGCGGTCCAGCACAATGCCACCAAAATTGTCGTACACGGAATGCGAGCGGAAGAACCGTAGCGAGTCTTGCGTTATCATATCGAGCTCGCGGCCGAAGACGCTGAACGCTTTGCCGTAGACGGAGTGTGCGTGGCACGCCGCGTGGACGTCAGGACGTACTTTGTGAACTATCATCTCACCTCATAAGCTCTGCCCCCGCTCAAATCATCCCGTCCACTAGAATTGAAGTAAAGTTTAAACTCATACATACTCTCTGAATGTATTGCAAAAGCCGCGGCATTAATAGGCTCCTCGCCCTCCACCACATCTCCGTCCTCGTTCACGAGGATCAGATCCGAGACCGAGATCTGGGAGAAGTGTTGCGAGAGTGGATTGAGCCAGAAGTGATCTGTTAAGATAGGATCGCGGACTGATCTATAGATAGATAAAACCCGACTTAGCCACTCATTCTCATTCTCAACTTCGATTATTCCTCCCTGACCTTCCCCTCTTATTATAAACAGTGCAGTAGAACTTACATATGCCCAGCAACACCCTCATCGAATCCCCGCTCCGCAAATCTACAGTACGCCTCGTCAGCTCTATTTCATTGCTCCAAGAACATGTTAATTAATCAGAGTTGACAAACACCCTGAATGCAGCAGCCAAATGCTGCTTTCTGTACAGCCTCTCCTCCTCCAAGCTCTCGAATTGGGGGTACGATCGGATCTTGAGTTTCTTTCCCGAGGTCGTTGTTCCTTTGGCGCCGACGGAGGCGTTGGATGAAGATTCCGAGGTGAGCGTGGTTGCTATTGGTGCCATTTTGAATTTGATGGCGCTTGGATGATATAATTGTTGAAAGGAGATGGAGACTGATGTTTATATGTTGGAGTGGAGTGGCAAAGCGATTGCTGATCAGAGGTGTTATCACTGCGGGGTTGTGGAGAAGTGGAGTGGGAGCTTGTTTTGTTTAGAGGGCCTCGCTATTTGTTCTGGGTTTGCTCCGCGCTGAAGCAGCCTTTTCATTTCTCTTAAAGACAAGTATGTGCAATCACTTTTTAGTAAAATCACAATTCAGCCACGGGAAACAGATCCAGAGAGAATATGTAATATTGTGGCGGCGCACTGCCTTGGTCATTGACTAAAAGTTCTTACAGTGTTAAGGCTAAAGGAAATGAACAGAAACCGGTATGTGAGAGATCGTCCAACAGCAGCTTATATACCACCCCCAGAGAAAATTGACCCTCATTTTCCGCAACCGCTAATGCAGACGACAGAGTACAAAATGAAAAACAGACGTTATATGGACAGTTCGCTAGTATGCCGCTCCTCCGTATCTTCCGTATGGTTGATTTCCCCCTATGTTTGGTAATGTTGGTTGCTGTGGTGGGCTTCCGGACACGCCCCCTAAGGGTGCTGCCCCTGAAACAAGATTCTCTCGGCTCTCAACGGAGAAGTTAGACCGGTGTGTTGGGGGAGTGTAAGGCCGTAGAGGTGTGGATCCTGCGTATGGGTTTGCAGGTTCGTTCATGAACGAATCAGCGCTATTTTGCTTCGTGAGAGCATTCTTAGGGTCATGCTCATAGGCTGAATTCATTGGCACCTTGGAGGGGTCCATGAGCAGTGAGTTTCGGGCGTCGAGAGGGGTGAGATTGTCGAGGTCACGGTTGAGTTTTTCTAGGCAATGTTAGTTGTATTCTCTTATGAGTAATGGAGCAGACATACCAGCTTCCTTGCGTCTCTTTCGGTGGGGGTTCTCCTTGCACATCATAATGATGGCGTTGGCAGCGATCAAGATGGCAAGCGCACCAGTCAAAACTGACTGCACAGCAATAAGGACGACACCTGTGACAGTTTGAGTGGTTTGGGCAATTCCAAGCTCCTCCACAAAGACAAGAATACACACAACGGATAGGGCGCGAACGACTTGGATGAAGATGTTAATCACATTCCCAGATCGCCTCTCATAAGGCCGATTCCAGACGAGTAAGCCAAGCACTGAGACAATATTAGCTCTTGCAAAAATCAAAAATTAGGTTGCACTTACTCAAGCATTCAATAATCAGTTGTGCTACGGTTTGCGTAAGCCCATGTCCATCAGCAGCAGCAAGCACGCATCCCTTGGCAAACATATACACGATGGCGGGGACGAAAAGCCACCAGAAGTCCTTTTTATAGCTGTCGTAGAAGAGACTGTACTTGAGCCAGTGTGCCTTGTTCTCGTAAAGTCCGGCGACATCTCCTTCCGCTTTTTTGAGGTTATTTGCTGTCCTCCAGATCATAAAGGCAAAGAAGGCGAGGACTCCGGTAAAAAGACCAAGTGTGACACCTGCTAGTGTCTTGGCCGCCCATGAATCTCCGTGGGTGAACTGAAATATACAATATAGGACCCAAACGCCGTACAACACGAGGATCAGATTGACAATAGATCGAGCCATGGTTCCCCAGTAATGTTTTCGGAATCCAACCAAGCCTTTGGGAAAGGAGCCAAACAGTGCCCAGACTTCAAGGATGACCTTGAAGAACAAGATGCCTACAGCAATTGCCCCAATAACGCATGCCACAATGAGGAGAACGGTCATGAAAGTATTTGCTTGAGGGACACTCAATTGCTCAACGTATGCTTGAATACCGTGTACGGTTGTCTGGATCGACGAATCACCATTCGAAGTCGAATTAGCAGATGCATTGCCGGCATTGGTGTTGAGAGAGTCACGGATCATCAGTGCTCCACTCATGAACCCATCGAAAGACCTCTTCGAGACTGAGGCGTTTGTGCCATCCGAGTAGACGAGGGTAGCATTGCGCAGGAATTGGACACTGTCATTCGTCAAGTTTCCACCGGTTGACGAACGGAAGTTGTCGATCGAGGTCTGCATTGCGGTCCAAGGAATAATGCCACTGCTGAAACCAAAGTTTTTGGTGAAGCTCCTGTAAACCGGTGGATAATTGACCGACATCATACCATTCATTGCAATTCCCTGAAAAACACCAATCACTTCCGTGAATGAAGGACTCATCGTTCCGGCACCTGCGCTGCTTCCGCCTGCAGCAGCAGCTCCAACAGCTGAAGCTCCAGTCACCAGAAGAGCTGCGCCGGCAATTGAAGCTGCAACATAAGATACAGCAGGTACATTGACGGTCTTTCCGTTGGTCACGTCAGACGTTAGACAAGCCACTTCGTCTCCGGTGCTGAGTTCCTTCAGTTCGATTGTAGCTTGGGCTGAAATATCAGGAACCGAGAAAGCGATGGAGGGAATCATGGACGCGTATGAAGCTGGAATGGTCTGGACTCCAGTAGCTGAGAATTTTCCAACGGGTACTGAAAATTTGTTAGTCAGATCAAGCATTTGTTGGACTAGCAAACACAACATACCAGGACATAATTGTTCAACGAATGTGGTTGCATTACACGGATTGAAGCTGTTCTGGTATACTTTCGTGCCGTATGCTGTAACATTAAGTACAGCCTAGAAAAATAGTTAGCACTTGAAGACGCTTTTTAGAGGGCAACTTTGTACGTACCGTCACATTCATGGACTTGGTGCTTGTCCCGGCAACATTGAATGTTACTTGCTTCTGATCGGCATTGTATTGTAGATCCACATTCTGCACCGTGATAGATGAGTCTGCTGAACATGTGCTGAAGCCGGATGTCTTAAGGATCTGATCTGCGAGACCACTGGCCGGCAGGGTGCCCAATAACAATAAGGAAATGGTCGAAAACGTGGAAAATGGCCGTAACATCATGTTGATGTGACGATGTCTCGCAAGCTGAGATAAAATCTCCCCCCAATAGCCACCGACCTTCAAATACGAGGGTTATTCTGATCTCTATATGCACGCTGTGTAAATGCTGTGTTGATGGAAGTTCCTGTCCTTTGTTCTGTCGACGTGGTCGGACAGAGCCCCTGCGATAACCGATCTTCGTTTGTACGTTCAATGGAAAGCAATTAAGTTATATGATACAAGTCGAGTTCAGGATCTACCTAGAAAGAAGGGGAAATGCTCGATGGGGTTGGAGGTTGTCGAGAGGTCGGGATATGGACGTCGTGTCGTTCAAGAGAGATTAGGTACAGTCGTCGGGATAGCGAGGGAAAGCACAGGAAAAGCTTTTCGAAAAGGATTGTAATTGAGGAGTTGATGGCGTATAGACAAACGATGGTGTTGAAGGAAAGGCGCGCAAAGGCAGCACGAATAACGACGGGGACGAAGCACAAAGAGTGTGTGATCACGGTGATGTGAGGTTGGGTGGTGGAATAAAGAAGCTGGGCAGATAGGCAAGTGCAAGATGCAGAAAGGGGAGAAGAGCAGCACTGACCATGCAGTGGATCACTGGACGAAAGTCCAGACTACTCCAGGGGCAGGGGCTGGAGCACCAGCCAGTCGCAGTCCTCCAGGGTCCAAGGCCAGCAATCACGGACCCACTCGAAACCGCCATCTCAGCGCTACTGTAGCACCGAACGGCGCCAGGGGCACAGGAGCCACTGAATACTACAAATACTAAGAAAATACAGAAGTCTTTCCTATTATGGCTTAAAGACCGCCAGGAGACAGGCACGCAATGACCATCATTGGCCTGTGGTGGAGGCTGTGCGAACCATCTTGAGGTTATGCTAGCTATATCGAGAAGAGGTATTTCGCTTCAGTCAAGTGGGAACAACGACGGACGATCCCAGCCGTGCCCGCAGACGCGCAACTGATTCCACCGTTGACCTGTCGCTGCCAGCGAGAATACGAAGTCCTGAAACCTCACTCACCCGCCGCCATGGACGTTGCCGCTGCTGTTGGAAGTTGAAGCATTGTTTCGCGCTGGCAGCTGCTGCACTGGTTGACTCAGGGCAATCAAGCACCACTTGACGCGCGCACCCGTAGAGCTTCAAGGTGGTGGCGATGAGTTGGACAAAGTGCCTTCCTGTTAAGCTTCGCATAGAATAAGATGATAGAAGTACTACCTACGAACCTACGATACTACTGCCTAGGTACCTTACCTACCTGAGTATACGTCAAATCCTCTGCTCAAAACTGGGCCGAAGGTCATGTTCCCCAGAGCAGAGAGTAAGAGGCTGTGCTTTTATTAATTTATGCCATCCGCGCTTTCCATGCCAGACAATCAATTCTTTAACGCTACTGTATCGAAGTCGATTGATCTAATCATCATCACAGATCACAGCACCCGAGGGGTTCGTCTTCGTCCTCTTTTCACTCTACAGCTCTACAGTACCATACGGTACCGGTAGTCTCTTGATTTCTTGAAAGCTGTACTGCTTGCTGTACCACTATTTCAGCCTCTTCGGCAGCGTCTTCAGGCTTCAAGATTCCGTAGTGCCGTTACAGCGAACGCCCTAGTCGGCAGTACTCCTAGTTCTCGGCATAAATAAAAAGGTACAATCTGGAATGCTTTACCTGCGCCACAGCCACAATTCAATATTGCCCCACTAACCATGGACCTGTAGCGGTATATCTCCTAAAGTATAGAGGTAGACGAACGAGCAGAGGAGGAACTCTTATAAAAGAACTATGAGGTATGCCACCCAGCACCTAATCAACGAACATGTTTGCGTGAATTAGATATAAAACAAAAGAAAACCCTTCAAAGGAGATATCGTCTTTGCGGCACAGATGCTCCTCCCCCTCCCGCATTTCAATTTCTAGTTGTTTCAAGACTAAGATTAGTGGTGAAGCTGGAAACTCACTCATGGGATAGCGTTTTGAAAGCTTCAATGATGAGTGTTGCGTCAAAGTGTCCATTACTATTCATACGAAGCAAATGGATGCTTTCCTTGCAGCCTCTGTCTCTATTTGTATTGCAATCCTACCTAGGCTTTGTATTGCAATATTTGACATCACAAGCGAGTTTTGGTGCCTTACCTACCTATTCCGCCACTTTTTTCATACACGAGCACGAGCACGAGCCAACTTTTTCGAAAATCCGCACATCTCCAGCTCCTATTGGCTGAATCGTTTCTATCGCATCGCATCTCGCGAAAATCGACATGTTGCGGTCATCAATTTCTATACGTATCTACCCACGGATAGGAAGCAAAAGGGCTTGCCATGACTTTTGATGCATTCTAGTCTGCCTGATTCGCCGAGTCGTTCCTGCGGTGTCTTAATGGCCCGTCTTATCGTAGAGGCCTCTCTGTCACTTGACAACGACTTCAGCTTGCCAAGCCAAGACTGCTGCCTCCATTGATATCTGGTCAGAGTTCTTCCTTCTCAACTTGGTCTTCTCTTCTTGACCTTCGTTTCTCTGCTCTTGGTCTGCCCTTCTGCAAATATCAAATCTATGACTGGCTGCTCGTATCTTGGGATTGTACACATATCTACTACCATCAATCAACCTTCCTACTAAGACACCTTAATGACAAGCGACCTGAACGCCGAAACCATTCCATACGTCGCTCGAGCAATGGATCAACATGGACTTCCTGCAGGTGAAACGGAAAAGCCACCCATCGATGCGGGTCCGGTTGTTTTGAATTACAATGAGACCTCGAAGCCCCCCAACGCTGAGGTGGAGAAGAATGATGAGCAGAGTGAGGATAGTTCTCCCGACTATTCTAGCAAAGCAAAGAACCAGAGCTCCTTCAAGAACTACCTGGTAATGACCTTATGTCCTCGGTCAAGAGCACTGAGCTAATGGACACGTACAGAGAGTCTTTACTTATTCGACGCTGGGAGACCGACTCCTTCTAGGTGCTGCCACGTTGGGAAACATCGGAACTGGTGCAACGCTTCCCCTAATGAACGTCGTCTTTGGACACCTTGTAAACAATTTCGGCGACTATTTTGTACAAGATTCAACAGTAACAAAGGCGGAGTTCAACAAGTCTCTTAATCAGCAGACACTTTACATTGTGTACTTGTTCATTGCACGATGGGCACTAAGCTACTTCTCCATGTTTGCATTCCGAATGACAGGAATCAGAGTGTCTGCCAAACTCCGGCTCGAATACCTCAAGGCGCTCTTTTCCCTCCCGATAGCAGTCATCGACACGCTCCCTAGCGGTCAAGCCTCGAATACTATTACCACTACCGCCAATGTGTTACAGGTCGGCATATCAGAAAAGCTCGGCATTTTTATTCAATTTTCATCCATGTTGATCACTGCTATTATCATAGCATTCAAGTTTAATGCTATTCTAACAGTAGTGACGGCTTCAAACCTTCTTTTTATTGCCCTAGTATATGGTACGATCATCCCCGTCATACTCAAAATGACAAAGGAGGTTGAACATGCCGACGAAAAAGCTGCCTCTATTGCTGGAGAAGTTCTAGGATCAATCCGAATGATCGTAGCTTGTGGAGCAGAAGGGAGGGTGGCCAAGAAATACTCTGGATGGGTCGAAGAATCTCGTCGAAGAGGGTTGAAGATTAGCCCGCTGCAAGGAGTACAATATGCGCCACTATTCTTCGCGGTATATGCTACGATGGCTCTTTGCTTCTGGTTCGGATTCAAGCAATTTCTTAGAGGCGATGTCAATGGTGTAGGAACAATTGTTATTGTACTAATGTCTGTAATGATGATCGCATTTTCAGTTGGTGAGTTCCCCAATCTAGATCCCCGACTTTTTCTCACCAACTACAAGCCCAAACTGCCGCTCCGATAATGGCAATCGGAAAGGCGACCAGCGCTGCTGCGGATTTCTTTGCTGTTATTGACGCACCCAAACCTTCTATTACCGGGTTGAAAGAGCCAGAGGTCTCAGCTCGTGACGATATTGAACTCGAATCAGTCAACTTTGCCTACCCCAGCCGACCGCATAACAAAGTTCTTGATGACCTCAGTGTTCGATTCGAATCAGGGAAATTGACGGCCATTGTTGGAGCCTCCGGATCAGGAAAGAGCACAATCGTTGGTCTACTTGAACGGTGGTATGAGCTTGACGACGCGAAGAGATTTGTTCTCCCAGAAAGTGCAATGAAGGATGAAAAAGAGAAGGCCAAGGAAAAGGAAAAGGAGAAGGAGAAGAAGAAAAAAGAGGAGTCAACACCAGAGAAAACTGAGCCTCTCGAGCCACCCGTTTCGCTCAGCGGTAAGATCCTCATTGGAGGCAAGAATCTAGATGACGTTGACCTGAAGTGGTGGAGATCTCAGATTGGCCTGGTACAACAAGAGCCGTTCATTTTCAACGACACCATCTACAGGAATGTGGAATATGGATTGATCGGTTCTCAGTGGGAAAATGACAGTGATGACACCAAGAAGACGCTTGTCGAGCAGGCTTGCAAGGAAGCGTTTGCGGACGAGTTTATCACAAAGCTTCCTTTGGTAAGTAGCTTATTTTTTGAAAGTAACTCTCAATACTATGCTAATACTTAAGAGGCCTACGAAACCCAAGTTGGCGATGCTGGAATCAAGCTATCTGGTGGCCAGCGACAGAGACTGGCAATTGCCCGCAGCATCGTCAAGCGACCTAAGATTTTGATCCTGGACGAAGCGACAAGCTCAATAGATGTACGTGGTGAACGACTAGTTCAAGCCGCTCTTGATCGAGCCTCTGAGGGTCGGACAACCATAACAATTGCTCACCGCTTGTCGACGATTAAGAAGGCGGACAAGATTATGGTGATGAGAAAAGTAAGTGATGCTCTGCCTTTTACTTCTCGCTGGTTTAAGTTTCTTGATTGTATGCCAAACTCATAGACATTTGCCTCTTACTATATTTGGCTCTTTAATCATCAACTAACTTTCCATTCTTCTAGGGCCAAGTCATCGAGCAAGGTACCCACGAGAGTCTTTTATCGAATGAGGATGGGTCTTATTGGGCTTTGGTCAATGCGCAAAAGCTGTCAATGGGCGAAACCTTTGCTGATGAGACCGACTTGATCGAGAGCTCAAAGATGGAACACGAACTGGTCCGTGAGATGAGTGCCGCTAGCGACATGAAAGATGTCGAGGAAAAGGTGGTTTGGAAGAACAAGGGTTTCTTTGCAAGCTTCGGGCTTCTCATGGCTGAACAGACGACTCATTGGCCTTGGTATCTTATCTTATCGATTGGGTGTATGGGTGCTGCAGGTATGTGACGGTGTTTTACCTTTCATCGCCTCAAGAAGTAGTTTTCAGGTGCTAATACAGACTAGCGGGCAACCCTATCCAGGCGTACCTATTTGCCCATATCATCAACGTAATAACGTACGTAGGCGAGGAACTATCAAAGGCCAGCAGTTATTGGGCTCTCAGGTTTTTTATCCTCGCACTAGGTACTCTCGTTGCGTATTTCACCCTCGGGTGGTCTTCTAATACGATTTCTGTTGTAGGTGCATCTCCACAGTAGCGTGTGGCCAATATACTAAAGTTTCATAGCACATTGCTTGCACGTATCGCCAGCAATATTTTGAAAGCATCCTTAACAAACAAATCACTTTTTTTGATGCAGAAGATAACTCAAGTGGCACTCTGACTGCTCGTGTTGCAAACGATCCCACACAACTACAGCAGCTTCTGGGGATCAACATGGCCATGGTGTATATTGCACTTATGAGTATGATTGGTTGTGTTATCATTGGATTTTATTTTGGCTGGAAGTAAGTAATTTTCTTGGGAATGATTCTATCTCCAAGTTACATTTTGGAATTTCCATCATCCCCAGAATAGCATCGCTGACAGCATGTAGGTTGACCCTTCTGGCTGTATGTGTAGCAATGCCTATCATGATGACAGGTGCCTACTTTCGCCTTCGTTACGAACTGGAGTTCGAAAGGATGAATCAGGAAGTCTTTGCGGAAAGCTCCAAATTCGGAGCTGAGGCCATTAGTGCCTTCCGAACTGTCACGTCGTTGACATTAGAAGACATGATATCCCAACGATACGAGACTTTACTACAAAATCACGTTCGTAAGGCCTTTAAAAAGGCAAGATATACAACGCTGTTGTTTTCTTTCTGTGACAGTATTTCTCTTCTCTGCATGGCTTTGACCTTCTGGTACGGTGTAAGTGCTCTCAATTCCAACCACCACCCGAGAAGATTATTGATAGTAGTTTTAGGGTAAACTTTTGGCAAGCTACGAGTACAATGCCGTTCAATTTTTTATCGTCTATATCGCGGTCGTCAACGGCTCGGATGGCGTAGGCTCCTTGTTGAGTTTTGGTCCGAACATGGCACAAGCATCGGCCGCCGCAAACAGGATTTTGAGCTTCAGGATTTGTAACACCGACAATTCCAAAGCAGCTCTCGAACTCCCAGATACCGAAGGTGGTGTAAAAATCGAACTTCGAGATCTATGGTTCAAGTACCCAACTCGCGACATCCCTATCTTCCAAGGCCTAAATCTGACGGTAAGACGCCCGCCCCCCCTCTCTTCACTAGGCTAATCCAGCCATCAGATTCAAAAGGGGCAGTTTGCCGCTCTCGTGGGTCCATCCGGCTGTGGCAAAACTAGCATCGTCTCGCTCTTAGAACGCTTTTACCCTGTCCAGAAAGGAAAGATAATCTGCAACGAAACGAACATCACAGAACTGAACATGCGCGAGTACCGCAAATCCATTTCTCTGGTAGCACAAGAACCCACACTCTTCCAAGGTACCATCAAAGAGAACATATTGCTTGGTGTTGATGAGGACACTCCTACAGAAAGGCTACACCAAGCATGTCGCGACGCCGAGATCCACGACTTCATCTCGTCACTACCAGAAGGATATAATACGGACGTAGGGACCAGAGGTATAGCTTTGAGCGGGGGCCAGAAACAGCGTATTGCCATTGCACGCGCTCTGATACGCGACCCGAAGGTTTTGCTACTAGATGAAGCGACGAGTTCCCTGGACTCCGAGAGCGAAAAGCTTGTTCAAGCCGCGTTTGAGCGGGCAGGGAAGGGGAGGACTATGGTGGTTGTTGCGCATAGGCTAGCTACTGTACAGAACGCCGATGTTATTTTCGTGCTGGGCGAGGGCAAAGTGCTAGAGACGGGGAACCATAATGATTTGTTGAAGCAAAGGGGTGTTTATTATCAGATGGTAAGTCTTTTCCTATGCTTGCTCTTGGTATCAATCACTGATTGTGGATTTCAGTGTCAATCTCAAGCGCTGGATCGATAGAGAATGGCCATTCTTGGGGAGGAATTCGCTAGCACGACAACTCAGCTCTACTTGGATGGGATTTAGTTAAACATATTAAAGCCCCACTCAGCGCGTAGTTACGTTTGTATTTGATAAAAGTCTTAATGAAACAAACAGTACTTCTCTAAAGTCTATATGTTAGAGAAGATCTCGAACTGTCATAATGTTGAAAGGCCTCCTGCAGTGCGAAAGACTGGTACTGACAGCTAAACTAACCCCACAGTCCCACTTCCGCTTCCTTCCTCCCGTCAAAGGGAGGCAGACTTAGTATGGCAGGTAGGTAGGTCAGAGGGACAATTTGGGCCAACCGCCAAAGTGTCAAATAGTAAAGTACTAACTTTGAAATGACCTAACTTCATGTAATATATTAGTAAACTGATATACTATCTAAATATATTATAGGACGCGGACGCTTAGATAACTTATAAAACTTTAATCTCTTCTTCTTTAAGGCGTACTATATAAATTAGGATAGTGCCCCCCTTAATATTACCTGTATAGCGCTACCTAGTATTATAAGCCTAGGACTTACTCGTATATCGCCCTAAAGCTTCTTATGCCGGATGTACCTATATGTAAAGGCGGTACTCACTACCTAGGTAGGTTTGGCTTTTAATGTCCTACGCGGCCTAGCACATTATTCCAGTACAGCACTACCCCAATTTATATGGTTGTGCATAAATTAGGGTTGGCCCAAATTGTCCCTCTGACCTACCTTGGGGCGGGGTTGTTTGAGTAGAAGGAGGGAAGGGGAGGCTGTTTTAGAGATTTAGTAGGTAACGTCATTAATCACCCCACATCCACATTTCAATTATCATACATATCGGTCTTATCCTCCTATATATAAATTTTTCTCTTTTCTCTTCTCTCTTATATGATTGTCCTACCCGTAATTTCCTTCAGCAACAGTCGCGTCTTAATTTCACAATCAAATCAGAGAATCGACGCGCGGATACGTGCACCAGTAATATAGTAGAGTTTAGAATGGAACGACCCACGGTAGCAAAAACGTGCGGAAATCTGCCTATATCGGTAAAAGGGGAAGGAAATACAGATGATAGCGGACAGGACACATCTTCTCGTGGGAATGTAAGATTTGCCTCCATCGCTTCGCTCGTCGTGCATTAGAACTGCTCTTGTTCTTTCTATTCTATCAACTCACGTATAATGCTGCGTAACTCAACTCACACGATGTTCTTTTTGAAAATAGTCACCATTACCCTCAAGTCCAAGTCCAAGCTCAAAAACATCAACATCAACATTATCCGGGTTTTCCTCTTCGACTACCAGTAGATTTTCCCCGGATGATGTCACAGCTGGGATAATGAAAGAGCCGGCTGCGTGGGAGGATTATGTTTTGGGGCTTTTTAATACGTTGCCGGGTGTGTGAGTGTGAGTGAGTGATGTTTTATGATAGTCTCTTGGGGGAGATTCCAAGTTTTGGGGTTATATGGAAGCAAATGAATGGAGTTGGAGGGTTCGTGTTGGGTGGTGGGAATGGGCGCTGGAAGACGGAGGGATGGAGGGATGGAGGGAAGGTAAGAGAAAGGTGGAGGGGAAGATGAGAGGGTTGGTGAAGGTTTGAGGAAGTGTTAGTTGGGTGACGCGAGACAGCAATTGCTTCACATGAATTGGCTATAAACCCTCAGTTGAGCAGCGCGGCTTCCTATACTATACAGACATGAGTCGTTGTGTGATACCACGCAGAGAATTTTTGTAGGTAGTACCTGCCTCCCGGCCTCCCGGGCTAGCATCACCTGTGGACACGGGAAATTTGAACCAGTCGAACAAGTATAACCATTTTTGGGTTGTTTTTGTTTTTGTATATTTAAGACAGTTACCGAGATCATCAAAACGTTGTGATTGCTGGATTCACGCAGTATTTCCAGTCCATGCATCAGAACTACCCCCCAAAGCATGCCCCGCCCACAAAGTTTATGGCAAATAGCTGAAACGAAAACACAAGATGACGATTCCTCTTAGCCTCCTGTTTACTACTCATCTACATACTGTGTCTGAACCCTACGCCCAACTATCCTTTAGCCATCTCTCCCCAGGCCTCCAAGCATGCCTACCGCCCCAGTAGACGGCGAAAAGCCCGGCACCAATGCCGTCAAGAATCCCACACTTCATATCCAGTGTCCATTATCCTCTCCAGTGGCAATCTTGTTTCCACGCATCTAGGGAAAGAGATATGTTGCTCCCACACGCTAGAGTGTTGGTAACAAGACAAACAAGTACCTTAGGCGACCCCTTTATTAAGCGAAACCTTTATTTTACAATTAGCCGGACAATTTCGATTTCCCATAAAGAGTGCTGGATTTCAGTAGAAAAGAAGACATCAATCAAATCGCCGTAGAAATCTTCGCAACATGCCGTCCATTATTTCAAGATCCGTACTTCTCTTCTCTTTCCTTCCTTTCCATTCCCTTTTCTCATCTTCCCCTCCTTACCAGTACTACATACATATATACAAACCAAATATTTGCACTTGCACGTCTATTAAATATCCACTCTTATTCCTAAAATACATAGACTACCTGGCCTCCTGTCCAGAACTTGTTTCCCCAAAGATGGATAGGCAGGATAGTGAGAATCAGGCTCTAACCCATCTACATGGATCAGAGGTGGTGCAATAAGCAGCTACCGGTATTCTACTACTCAGCCCTTGCACTTCCGACTTTCTCCAACTGCTCATCTGAGCTCAGAACACAATCAGGTTAAATCAATGAGAATAGATTTAGTCAATGTAGTTTGATAGATTTCAAGTTTGCTATGCTATGCTATGCTATGGTATACCCGCTCCAGGACGGCAGTGACCAGCTGTATATACAGCGCTTTTAGATAAAAGTATACAAATGCAGCCCCATCCCAAGGTATCCATCCTAAACGCCAACCCATGCAATGCAATGCCGCTTGATAACGATAGATAGTCTCGACCATTTCGGGAGAAATTTTGACAAAAAGAAATATGCAACGAAAGTACAGTGGTAACATCACCACGAAACTCCTCTCCAATCGAAATCCCCATCGATGTTCACGAATCCTCCCCCTTCAATGGCTTTCTCCCACCCCATCATCACTGCCAGCAGCTTACAACCCATTGCACTCACTGTGCAGACTACTTTGTCTGTCCCCTGGCCTAGGACTGCGAGGTCCATGAGGTACGCTCGTCCGACCAACTCTCTCAATCGAAGTGCTTCTTGGGTAGGCGGTAGTTTCGTGTCTGGTGTCTCGGCCGCAGTGGCAGGGACACTGCTAGGTTTCCCCAAGCTCCAGAACATACCCGCGAAGAAACCGCCCTCCCATCCTACCGACTCATCAACGAAGTTTCTCATACCCGTCAATGCGCTAGGCTTCGGGGCTTCTAGGTGCTGCTTTGCAGCGAGACGGATTTGCTCCTGTGCCCGGGCGACGTGTGCGAATTCCTCCGACTCGTAGACTTCTGGGTCATCGGACGCGAGGACTACGTGACTGTGCTCCACTGCCAGCGTATTCAGACCACCGTTAGGACCGGATTTATTGAACGTTCGATGCATGAGCTCGCGTGCTCTGTCGCCATAGCGATCGAGGGGTACGTAGCTGTCTCTGTACTGGAATTCATACGGACGCCGGTCGCCGTGACGGACGTGGACGCCTATGAGCATCCCGTTCTCCGCCTCCTCCTCTGGTAGGCTGGTCATGGCACGGAGCTCTTCAATACGTCTGTTGACATATTCTTCATCCTCGTCTGAGAGTTGGAAGAGTGCTTCGTAGCCTAGTCGAGCGAACTCGAACATGGGCTTTTGTCGATAGACTTCCATCTTCCTGGGATCCTCATAGTACTCGTTGAAGGCCCCGCCAAACATATAAGATGCAGTAGCTGCTGTGGCGACGAGATGGCGAGCATGATGGGGACATGGCAACATCTCGTGACGAGGTGGTGGTCTGCAATCTGGAATTGGCGGAGGTTTGAAGAACTTGTTGAAACTGCCGTATGCCCTAATCATGTTAGCGAAGTTCTGGATGCAAACCAAACTAGAACTCACCATCTAGAGTCATCGACAAAGAAACTTCGTCCTTCCTTCTGCGCCAAACCATATGCAGTCCATAACATCATCAAAGTCTTGCCCAATCCAGCATCATGAGTCTCCATCACAAACGTCATGCTCTTCTCGCAAACCTCTGATTCAATCAAACCATCCGTGTTCTCACCAACCAATTGCTCTTGCTTCATGCTCGTCTTTGCCTTTGGTCCAGGTAGGAGTCCATGAGCTTCCGCCTCGGCAACCTCCATGAAATTCGGGTCCACGTGATAATAACCGTAGTGAGCAACCTGCTCTCGATGCGTATGGCTATGCAAGTCCGCAACATGCCTCGCAACCTCCATGTTCTGCATACATATCTCCGCATACTGCTTCGGCTCCAGTGGGAACTCATGATCCGGCGGTATTGAGACAGTCCATTTCGCTCTTCCTCGCTTGTCCTCGATCACCACTGGTGTTGGAAAGTCTGGCAACTCGGATTCCCCCACCATCTCATATTGATCCGCCCCATTCGTCGTCCATCCTACTGCATTCGCTGGGCTCCTACCCGATACCATCGAGAAACCATAGTATAATATCACAAACACTCCAAGAGTCCACAGCGCTGCCCGCAAGTACTTCCGAGGGGTGAACTTTGGTATAGGCTTGCCATGTCTTGGAACTAGGGCGGGGAGACTAGGTGAAGGAGGTGGAGAGTTGATGAGATGATTGAAACTGAATCGTGAGGATGTCGACGACAGGGGCCCCTTTTCCATGGAGTTGTATGAGGCAGCCCGTCGAAGACTTATCCTCGGGGAGTTCCTGGATGAGAGAATCATGTCGGAGTGTGTATACGTCTTTGTGAGATCGAGTGTGGGCGGCATCTGTAGTATTGTGGCGCCGCAAGTAAAGAGAAGAATCTATGTATCCTAGAAGCGAATTGAAATGGGTTGCGATCAAGGCTTTAGATGCTGTGCCGTTTGTGCCTGCACGGGAGGATTGGTGATCCTTGGTTCAGCATCCATACATTTAGAGCCTCGAATAGAGGAGCGGCCGTTTGTATGTATGTACGCTACAAATCGAAGTGATAGAGGACGGACCAGCAAACGCGCGAAAAAGAGAAGTCAAGTACGGTCGGTACTGTAAGTCGACAAATGAAGAACATGCAGAGAGGGTGTACGGTAGATGTAAAGTAAAGTACTCCGCGTAAGCTGTTCGATAGAGATTAAAAAGATGAATTCTGGGACAGATGCGAGTGCTTGGCAGCCCGAATAGTCGAATGTGGGGAAGGGATTCGCTCAAACAACAGCGCCGCGTTGATCGCAATGCAAAGAGCACAAATGACGTCGGGAAGCCGATTAGTGGAAGGAGGATCTGTTGTAGACACAAAGGCAGAACGTAGGAAGGATATATGATTGGGCTGTGCTGTGAGTCCGGCTGCGCACGATCTACATGTCACAAGAAAGGAGGGATGGAGGGAAGGAGGGAAGAGGGAAGGAGCAGACACAAGACAAGGTGGACCAGACCAGACCAGGCCAGCAGGAGAGATTGTTTTTTGTTTTGGACTGGAGGGTGAAATGGTGAAATACCGGTAACCCAACAGCCTCAAGCCGTTGCCGTTGTAGGAAGGACCCGGAGCTTGTAAAGCCAAAAAGATGAAGAGGAGAAAGGATGCAGAGAAGAGATGAAGTGAGAACAGTCCTCGTACAATGCAGTGCATAGGTATACCCCGTAAGTACCTCCGTAAAGTACTGTAGTTCCCTAGAAAGAAAAGAAAAGAACTTTGGAAACACTTATGATACGCTGAACCTGCAGGCAGTATCCAAGATGTGCCGGCTGTGCGTCGAAATGATTCGAGGGAGGATCTCATGATCCCTGTGCTGGCGAACCACATAACTTTCATAAAGCCTTAAAGCCTACTGTAACTAACCTACTTGGAACTAAACTAGCGATCTTGGGTTGTGGCTACTGTACAATCGATCCAAGCCAAGTTGCTGCATATTCGCCGTTGCTGGCTGTTGTTGGTGGCGGTAGTAGATCTGCATCTGCATCTGCATGTGTTGGCTCAGAGATGCGAATAACTCTTCGCATTCCACATAAACCATTTCTACTAATGTTCTTACAAAAACTATAGTCTAGATACAACTACACACCACGTTACCGTACCAGTACCAACTGTTCTTTTCATCCCAAGAGAAAGTAGAGTTTTTTCTTCGTCCCCCCTTTTTGAATCAACTCTGTCGTCGAAACTACCCTGTGTACATGAAACACGCTACTAACCAAGCTTTCAAAGCTCCGAGGCCTCCATCCACCAATTGCCATCCGGTACGGCCTCGAGGCAGGTGACTATCTGAGACAGGACAAATTGAGAAGTTGTTGGCCTTGGCGCTGTTGAGTTCTACGAAGTACTTCGTACCTCTTCTTGTATGCTGCGCTGCATCACCGTCGCCGAATATCAATATATTCAAGCTTCTGCATTTTATTCCTGCTCTTCTTCACTCAGCAGAGAGCACCCAACAGCCACCACTCTACTCAGCACCGCAGTAATCTTAGGTACCTAATACTCATCACGTACGCATACTCACAGCGCACAGCGCAGCACAGCACAGCACAGTCCTGCGCAAATCCAATCCTTCAGCGACAGCGACCTCTTTCCCACAGGGTAAACCTCAGCCTCGCAATCCTTTGCAAACAAGCAGCCACGCATAGACACGTGCACGTGCGTCCTAGATAAGTACTCGTAGCGGCTCATGGAATCACATCCACATCTACTACTCCATAAACATGCGAGATGTGATATTTATATAAATAGCTCTACTTTAAATCCTCCACATCCGCTCGGGACAGTATAAGTATCTCACCAGGATATCCATACCACTCTCGACTTCGCAAATCCTCTCCATCACAATAAACGCACCACAACTCGCTCGGCTCATCCGTGAATGAATAATCCTACAGTACAGTACGCCAAATCCCTTTCTTTCCCTTTGATATACCCGGAACATACAGACAAGACAAGACAAGACGGATAACACCGTTATGTTCTGTACCATCGTGCCACCCAACACGTACAACTACTATACACCCACTAGTTCTCAAGTCCTTCCGTAAAGTACACAACATACATTCCCTCATTCCCGCGCACCCGCCTACTTCTCGAGTCCTAGTTGCACTTGCACGACTTGCGGGTAGGCAAGTGCCCGCCTCCCTCGTCCCGCCTCCCGCGACATACGGAGTATGACTTCACCGAATGTTTCATGCTACCCGATCAAACCTGCACGTTTGCTTATCATGGGATGGGATGGGATGGGATGAAGTGAGGTGAAGCATCATAGGTAGATCAGGCCCACGGTGATGGGAGATGATAATCCTTCGCTTCGCACATGCACCGCGGGAACGAAACTGCTGGTCTTCAAATATATACAACAACGACTGGGCGCCTGTTAAATATATCACATTACTTTATCTCGCCATAGCAGCAAATTCATTAGGTTTAATCTTTTCAACATCCATTTAACTTTCGTCATGCATCACGCATCTAATCTCTCTTTTCCTTCCTTCCGTGGTATCAAACAATAAGTTAGGTACAGTAATAAGTCTTCTTTCCATCCATCCTTCCACCCCCAACAAGGAGAACGCCAATACCCTCAGGTATATTACAATGCGGGCTGCGAGCCGACATTCTCAAGTTGAAATGTAAGCAAAAATGAAAGAAAAACGGGAGGCTCGGTCACACAGAAAATAAAAGGTGTGTGGGGGTATAAGAGAAAAAGTCCTAAACGCCTTGCAGTGTATTCCCACCCACGGCTCATCAAGAGCCCATCTTATTAGCAAGCTTCACCCTACATCCAATATCATCTTCCATCTATTGAACATCCGAAACCAGCACAGCGTTCTCGCCTGGTAGAGGCAGCGAGCTCTTGAGATCCATAGCCTCAACCGTAGTATCGCGCTTCCGATCACTGGGAAGACGAACACTGCCCTTGACACTCTTGACCAATTGTCCACTCTCGACACGGTCCTGGATCATCTCATCGAGCATCTTGCTCATCTCATCCACACTCTTTGTGCGCTTGCGGATCTTCGGTGAGAGGAGGTCTAGGCTCTCCGTAGTCAATCGGGGAGAAGTAGGTCCGTTATCAAGCAATTGTGATGTGCGAATAGAGGCTGGGGTCAACGGCCCGTTCTCGAGCAGCTGTAACGACGGCGTTGATGTTGTTCGCTCCGCAGTATCGCGCGCGCGAGCCATGCTTCGCAGTGCTGTCAACATGCGGTCCTTGTCGTCGATTTGAGCGCGAAGTTCATCTATCACGGCATCCTTCTCCTTAAGAATGGCGGCGACATTATGGTCCTCGCCTACCATTACACTCGACTTGCCCGGTGTCGAGAAACCGACTGATGTTCTCGAGTGACTGGATCGTCTGGCTTGGAGTAGGCGCTTCTCCAAGGTTTGACAGTATCGATTCTTGTCTGCCAAGTCCGCTTGTAGAGCTCGATTTTGGGCCGCCATAGAAGCAGTCCCATCACCAAATTCGCCCGTTGAGTCCTCATCATCCAATGATCCATGTTCACCTCCTGATATCCGTCGCCCTGGAAGTTGCCCAAGAGTTGATACCGAATTTACCGAGGAGCTTCGATCGAGGGAGTTCCGGGTTATTGTAGAGGGCCCTAAGGACGACCGAACGGACATGGTTGTTGAAGTCATTGTTGAAAGTCTTGGGTTCATACCCAACGAAGAGTACGAGCCGCTGGCGTTGACACCGGTCGATTTGGAGCTCAATATGAGACGATTCAGGTGTTCGATCCTCTCTTTCAACGCTGTGCGAGCCAATTGCATCTCTAGCATTTGCTCTTCATGACGTAGTTCAGCTTCCTTTTCTCGCTTTTCTTCATCGTCGTCATGTTTCGACGTTGCTTGTCCTTGAAGCTGGCCGCGCAGTTCCAATATTTCCATCCGGTATCTTTCCAAGAGCACCCTGGCTCCACCATCGCCACCTGCACCCAAGGCCTCCTCTGCTTTCTTGGCATGACTGACAATGTTGTTCTTCGCTCTGGATGCGAACTTCAAGGTGTTCAGAGTCTCACCAGTGTGGCTGTTTGCTGCTGCTGCGCTACCAGTTGACCCAGTCTGGATGGTGCAAAGAATACTGACAAGAGAATCTCCCGAAAGAGCCCCTTGCAGCAATCTGGTAAGTTTGCTGTCTCTGTAGGGAAGATGCCTCCCATCCTTATCTGTTGGCTTCCCATCTACGTCCTTATCGTTCGAGAGTCGAGCAATGACGGTACCGAGAGTCAGCAAACTCTTGTTGATATGAGAACCTTCGGTTCTTCGCTCCTTTGTTTCCGCGGCACGTTCAGAACCGGCCAAGTCGATCAAACTAAGAGTCGAAACTCGAACACCACCTGGCACCATTCCTGACCGTTTATTGTCACTCATAGCCCCATTTCCAGGAATACGCTCTCGGCTTTCTACCACAATCTGAACGACTGCGTGGCTTCGAGAACTCCTGGCGTTGAATTGTGTACTTGAGGTTCTCCTTGAATTGTCGCCTCTAGCGATCACTCTCAAAAGCTGGTTCGGGCTCTGCACTATCTCCTCCTTCAACGGACTTGCATAAACACCTCGCTTGCTATCTTCCCGAAGCTTAATTTCTTCTTGTTGAGGGGCGCCAGGACCAATTGCCGCAGCAGCTGGGGTGCTTAACAGATCATGGATCTTCTCGTTGTAAATCTCCAAATAACTGACTCGAAGGAGGAACTCTCGCGAAGGGGTTTCGCGGATGTATGAGAATATGTCCGTAATTGCAAGAGGTATGACACCTGGTGATGTCGCAGTGCCTTGCATAGAGAATGTTTTGCCAGTTCCGGTCATTCCATAGGCAAATACCGTCCCGTGATATCCCTCCATTACCCGTCGGACGAGCCTTTTCGCTGAAGAGTCGTAAACCTTAGCATTATTATCCTGAGTCGCAAAAACATTATCTAAACGATATTAGCAATTGTACATAACGGAAAAGCGCGAGTACTTGCCGTAATGGTAGTCTCCTCCTTCCTTTCCTCGGTATGACACTAAATTCTTCCTCCCATCAACTACCCAGTCTCCATCACTTTTACTTCTGTCATTTGCATCTGGGCGCACCCGAACGCTAACCAATACATTACCCTTACCCTCTGTAGGTTTCAATGATCCTTTGTCACCCGGAGTATCCGCAGAAGCTTCCCGACCGCGAGGACCATCCCCATTGTCTTCAAAAGTTGTTGCTGATGTCGAGTACGAATCTTGCGCTGACGAACTTCGGCTTTGAGGTGGCGATGGAAGGCTCAATAAACCATCTGATCCGCGGGCTCCTGGTCCACTGGAAATCGACCGATTATCGCCGCTGCCATTGAGAAGGCTCGGTGTGGTGCTGTTGACATAACTTTGTGAAGCTTGGCCACCACTCCCTGTCTTGGGGCGTTTTCGGACCTTGCTACCAGGTGTGGTCGGACTGGTATTTATAGATTCCCTCCTACTTGCGACACCATTTGATGTGTTTCCTGGAACTGCGCCGCCAGATAACGGGCTAGGTGGTAGACTGGACGTTCTAACACCTCCTCGAGGCGGTTGCGGGAAAGCATTAATGCTAATTGTCTTTCTGATGGTTTTCCCAGCCACATTAACACCCGGGACCTGCCGTAATTTATTAACAGTCGAGCCAGCACCTAAGCCTGAGGTGTTTGGTGTTGGCTGTGGGAGGCCAGCAGTTGAGGGAGCTCGCAATGAAGATTTTGGGAGTTGTGAAGAAGGGCCGTCGGAATTACTGAGTTCTGATCGTGTGGGAATGTTGCCAGTGCTTTTGCGGCTCTTAATAGTCGGTAGTGCTGGTAAGGCGCTTGTAGGTGGTCCAAATGATGGCCTCGAAGGTCTAGGAATCGAGGCTGCCATGGCGATTAAAGGTCGCCTGAATATCAACTTTGTGGGAATGAAGACTAAATGATGATATAATGGCCGCCCGCGGGATACTCTCTACCAAGACGTGGTTATAGGGTGTCCATGAAACTAGGGTGCCGAGCTCGAAAATGCTTAAATTCGGCGGCTCGAGACAGAAAAATAAGTAACACGGTACAGTTCCGGTTCTAGTCAAGAATTTGTCCAATTAAGCGTTGAAAGACCTGGTGATACTGGCTGCACTAGGGGATTTCCGCTTTGCCAGAAAATGTGAAACGTTATAACATGCAAGTCAATATGCCTGAGCAAAAGACCTGATGTTTTGCCCTGATAAAGCTTGTCAGCGCGCTTTTCCTTAAAAACTCGCCGCATAAATTCAGTTGTCCCAGCAAAATGGGAGAATCAAATTACTCGTCACCATAAAGAAATGGTTTGATGAAGATATAGTCCCCAGGAGGCAAGTTCCTCCGGAATGATGAGATGTCAACTTACCAGCAAAACTCGAATCGCACAGTGTCCTCGTAGTAGGGTCAGATCAACTTCTGTGTGTCGTCGAACATGTGCTATGTGAATTTCCTGATATGCGCGTTGCCGAAATCGCAAGTCTCACTCTGCGAATTAAGCAGAGATCCTGGGATGAGTAATGTCTAGCTGGACCGTTGCAACAGCGAAACGAGGATTGTCCGACTATCCGCTATTTCCTTGTACCGGCGTACCGGCAGCACCGTTGGACAGCTCGGCAAGGTGTGTAATAAGCAGTATGTTCAATCCAATGCGTCGGCAAGCTCGCCGAAACTCTCCAGATCCCAATAGTCTGCTTGTGGAATTCAGACGTTGGGTTTGTCCGGCTGAGGTGAATTACAAACCACTCAATGTTTCATGCCGTCGCGTGTCGTGGAGTACGGATTGACTTGGTACCTTGTCCTGCTATAATCAAGGTAGTACCTGCAATCTTGAAGCTTCCGTTGAAGAGGCTTGCAGAGCTGATACTGTTTCGATGGAGTTTGCAGTTTCGGATGATAGATTATGACTTCGTTCGAGGCGATGTGCAATCTGGTAGACCGTCGGTGGTGTTCTACGCAATATAAGACTTCGAATTCGAGTCCGAGTTCGAGTTCGATGCGATGCGGTACGGTGCGGTGACGAGAGTAGAGGGATCTTGCAGTAGGGTTGTGTTGCGGCGCGCAACCAGTTGACTGGCGAGATTTTGGGAGACTCGAGATAGATAGAGATACAGCGGAAACGGGAGGTAGTTCAAGTAAACGTGTCTTCGTCGTCGGGTCGCGAGAAGCCCTTAGGAAACAATATTGGGCAAAGAATGTACCGTATATGGGCGACGTGATGCTTTCGTGATGAAAAGGAAAAAGAGGGTGCTGCAGCAGCGCAGTTCGGATGCACGATCCCTGAATGCGGGTTGCAGTCCCAGTGGTGGAAGTGGAAGTGGTGGTGGATGGCCCGTGGCGGTGGTGTGTTGACTTTGACTTTGAGTGGGGGAAGATGCCTAGGGAGCCGCTGAAGTGGAGAGGGAGTCTTGGTAAAGGATGGAGATGTTCAATATGTACGGAGTAATATAAACTGGTCGTACAATACAGCACATACATACATACATACATACAGAAGATGTCTTCACCATCACCTTTCTAAGCAGCATAATCAATTCAAGCCAAGTTCAATGACACCAAGCCAGGGTTCTCAGTCCACCACCTTTGGGTTGGAAAGGGGAAAGCCGTCAGGAAGCTATCCAGGTAATGTTTCCGAATGGGGACAAGCACTTGTTCCTTATCTGGAAAGGGATGGAAATTACAACGGGGAAAGTACCTAGGTAGTAGTCAACACGGACTTTACAGTAGAAGTCCACGCCCACGCCCACGCCAGAGGATTGGCACTTGGGAGGGAAGGACCACAGAGTCACATACTGCCGTTTCTTCCCCTGTAATAGTGAGCCAACCCTGGAAAAAGCAAGCAAGATGCAAGCCCTCCCCGCGAGCGCCGTTTATCAATCTGCTCTGCTCATCGATTTGTCGATTTGTACTGGTCCGTGGCGTTCCTGCATACTCCGCAATGCTCCCTGTGTGGCTAGACCTATACCACACACAGCATTTAGCAGGCATTGCATTCTCCAATTCGTATGGTACAATTATTAACGAGGTCGCATTTTGCCACTCTGTAATTTATCTCGACCCCATATGATGAGATGACGGCCCGACAGGAGCTCAGCTGTATCTGATTCTGCATCTCGCAGTTGCTTCACGGCCACGGCTCTTGCTGACGATAGGCCCACGGACACACTGCGCTTCGGGACGGGGCTTGCCTTACCTTGCTGACACGGTAAATGCACGGCTCGTTGACGAACAGGAGGAGCTTCTGCAAGGAACGATTGGACACAGAGACATGCACATGCATATGCAGCATCAAGCTGAGCTTAAAATTTATTAGGGGCCGTGGCCGTGTCTTGGGACTTGCTTGTGATCTCAGATTTCACCCTTTCTGCCCCCTGTCCTGTGTTGATCTCCGAGAATCGTTCGTCATGGCCTGATTTCGCCGGGAACCTCATCTTTTAATCTCCAAGTTGTTCCACTGTGGGCAAGAGACTTGTCGGTCAGTTTCCTCTGTTTCGCGAGCTTCGTGCGGGTTTTCAAACCTTTAACCTACCTAGGTATATTCCTTACTTTGATTTGGAATGATTCAGTTGAATCACCGGCCTCGCTTATTATCAGATTTGGAATCCAGGGAGAACAATACCCCTTCCGTAACGTCCATGGCAATCTAAAGGGCATAGAGGAAGTAAGTCTTTACAGTAAGTGAGTTCCCTCCGTCCTGCCGAAGTAGCTCTCGAGTCTCGATATGCAAATTTTGTGCCAACCCCACGTTTTTCAGATACATTCCCAAACCGTGCTGCATGGACAAATGGTCCGGGAGCAAGAACTGCCTTTTATGATAATTCACAAAGAACTACTTCGTAGTTCAGCAAGGTCCTGATCATAGAAAGTCTTAAACTTTGACCCGGGATATCACATGTACTTTTCGCCAATGTCTTAATATAGATTCGTTCCTGGTATCTCTAATCTGTTTTCCCTCAAATACTCCTTTAAATGCTGTGTCATACCCTTTGAGATAGTACTTATAATGCTCGAACGCCCCTGCCTATGCTCCCAGTGTCAAAGACTTCAACAAGTCCAGCTCCAACAACCTCACCGAGTATCCACTCATATGTTACTCCATAGAACTGCTTCCACTTCCTCGTTCGACCAGGCAATACGCCTGCAAACTCTCCCCTATTTCTTCTCGCCTCACTCGCAGCATCGTCTGCCGCGATACCACCATCCCATCGTTGCCGGAGTAAGTATTCAGGTGCCTCCCGATACTTCGATTTAGACAACAACGAAAGGAAATGCGCACGAGCATTGGTAACCAGCTTGAGGAAAGGCCCTGTAGTAGGAATTGCCAACGAGAACTGCCCAGCCCCCGAAAATGACTTTGCACCTCCCCCGCTCCCCCCCGCAGCATGAACAGCGCCGTCCCCACCAACAGCAGCCATAGACCCCGACGCAGCTCTTGAAATACTATTAATCGAAGTCATAGTCCCTCTGGATCCCTCTGCCGGTCTAGAAAACGCATCTGTAGTCGTCCAGGAAGCCGAAGCCGTTGTCAGGAAACCAGCATGCATTAAAGCCTTCACATGCTCACCGGCAAACATCCCCCTCTCAAACTTCACCGCCGTAGGATTTTCCTTCAGCACGCCTAAAAACTTCTCCTTAACGTTATCTTCCATCCCGCTCCTCCCAACCATCTCCTCCAGATCCCGAACCAACATCAAAACCTCCCCGGTATTCGCCCTTCCCCCCACAACAATCTTCCGAATCGCGCCTCCCCGCACCAACTCCGCAATCTCCTTCTCGACCGCCGTCGCCGAGTTCAACAAAGCCTGTAAATGCGAGACCGTGACGAGCGGCGGCAGGGCAACGCGGAAATTCAAAACTTCTGCTATACGTGTGGAATTCATGCCAGTTCGTTGCTCAGGCATCGGAGCCCACATTTTACCTCGAATGTATAGTATTGCTTGGGGTACATCGCGGAGAGTGAGATCGGTGGATAGAGACTGGATGAGGCCGATATCATCGAGACGTTCAGAGGAGAGGAAGTCTTCTTCTTCTTCGAGCTGAGAGGTGGAGGAGGAGGATTTCAGGCGGGGGATGGATTTACTGCGGCCGAGGGAGGAGTATGGGTTTGTGCCGGACGATGAGCGTTTGAAGGCGGGTGGTTTGGAGCGTTTCTTTATGCCGCTTGCGTATGCGGCTGAGCGTTTGAAACTCATGACTGCTTGTTGAAGAATAAATGTTGTTGATACCTAGGTAGTCTTCAGATGGGAGGAATGACTCCTTATCGCTTATCTGCGCGCTAGGTAGAGTGCAGCGCAGCCTTGCGTTCAGCCTCGAACTACGAGTAGCTCCCCAGGAACTTCAACAGGCACATCTAATTTTAGAAATATAGGATTCTACCTTAGTGCTGCTCTTTTCGACCTCTGTTTCTGTCATTTTGCCTCAGATTCGCGAGAAAAATCAAGCGTATCTAACAGTACAGCCTCGCCCTTCTATGTACGACCCCTCCATTAGGCTTCCACTTGACCTGCTTTGACGAAACCTGGATTTTTCCACTCAAAGTACTGAGATGGTCCTTCGAAAATAGTTTCGTTTGAACCGAAGAAGACCAAGAAAACTCTCGAATACGACAACATAGTCAATTTATGGTGGGTTAGGCACAGAGCAGTCAGCCTAGCCGCATAGTACCGCAAGCTTCACCGCTAGCCTGTGAACATATTCCTGAACTTTCGCAAGACATAAACACATCCAGACAAACAAAGAAAGGACATTTTTTTGAAGCAGGAAGCTAGAATAAAAAGCTGTTAGGTTCTCGGGAATACCCTAGGTCCAGATTTACTTTCCTAAACCAATTTAACTTCCCCACACGGAAAGTCTAAAAAAATGGCACCCACAGTCATTCTCATCAGACACGCTCAAGCACTTCATAGTCAGTATCTACCCCAATAACCGCCAAGATAAAAACTGACGCACTGAAAGATGTCGCTCATAAGTCCCCTCACCATTGAACACACAATACACAAGCTAACATACCTCACATGACTATACCCTTCATGACCCGCCTGTAAGTGCCCTCTCTTACATTTCCTAGTTCCTCATTTGAACATGTTAGGGAGTTTGCTCGAAATTCACCAAAGAAAGAACTATATTCTTCGCATTTTTTTTAAAATAATCAAGCAGCACTGACCCAACAATCTCATAGCTCACCGACCTAGGCTTCAACCAACAATGCCAAACTCTCTCCCAGCACCTGCGCAAAAACCTCCCCCTCGCCCAAACCATAGACCTAATTGTCGTATCCCCCATGATACGCACCCTCCAGACCGCACAACAGAGCCTCGGCTGGCTAATCGACCGCGGCGTTCCCGTACTCCTACGTCCAGAATGGCAAGAGAACTCGGCCAAGCCCTGCGATACCGGGACCGCGATCCCGATCATGGAGAAGGCATGGCCGCAGTTCAACTGGGCGGATGTCGATCCGTTGTACCCGAAAAAGGAAGGCTTGTACGAGTATTCGCAAAGGGGACTGATGCAGAGGGGTATCGAGGCGAGGAGGTGGTTGAGGGATAGGCCGGAGAAGTGTATTGCTGTTGTGAGCCACTCGGGGTTCTTGAGGGTCGGGGTTAGTTATCGGAAGTACGAGAATGCGGATTTCAGGATCTTTGGGTTTGTGGAGGGAGGGGAGTGGGATGGGGTTGGGGGGAGGCTGGTGGAGTGGGAGGAGACGGAGAAGAATGGTGGGGGCTTGGGGTTATCGCCGAAGGGGGGTCTTTGATGTTTATCCTATAAGGTATCCTAAGGAGGTTGAGGGGAGGGCCGTTGGGGAGGTTGCTGATGAGTTGCCGAAGTAGATGGTTGGTATGGTGTTTAGATCTAGATCTACTAAAAATAAGGTTGGCCCACTGTGCTTAAAGAGAAATTCAGGTGTCAGAGACGGGATTCTGCCATTATTAACTCCTACAATGTTATACGGCCTTCTCCACAAAAGCCTAATATTCCTTATGCTGGATAGATAAAAGCGGCACTTATCATAGTCGACTTTAATGTCCCACGCCGCCTAGGATATTATAAAGTAGTCCTATATATCGCGAGAGTAGTGACTTTTTATAGAGGACCGTATAACACTGTAGGAGCTAAAGGCAGTACGGATGTATTGTTGATACAGCACTTTATGGACCCAACAGCTTCTGATAGAGTGTAAAAGGCTACATCTGACCAACTATAGAGAATTGTTCACGGGATGAATGAAGTCCATTTTGAGATTATGTGCTCCTGAAATGATCGGAACTACCGAAGTCTCTATTTTAGCCTGGAGTGCTTTAATTTGAGGCTAAAACGATAGACTTAAGGCAAGCTGAAGCTTGTTAGGACTAGTTAGCTGTCCAGAAGGGGGAGGAATACAAAGCACTCAGGGGTAACTTGAAGAGTTAAAGGCAACGCCCTACGTCCACATGCTCCAAGAAGAAACGTTTGATCATTAAGCTGAGCCTCTCTCTATTACAAGGCAGCAAACCTAACTTTACCTCATGTCATTTGAAATCGATCACGTGGTAACATCTGCCGGCAGGCTTTCCAGCTGGTTGTGAGATCGTGCATGACGATGACGATCCATCGGGGACACCACGCGGAGAGAACCTTAAAGTTCCTGATTACTTCTGCCCTCGGCACAAGAGTGAGAAGATCAGATGTACATCTTTCCTGGACGAGCCCCTGAGGCTGCCTGTAATCCAAGCGCCCCCCGCCTTGATGTGGCTTATACTGGTGATAGAGACTCTAGAGGCTGATGCTAAGCCTGAGGGCGGAGTGAAGTTACTGCGCTGTGCTACCCAGCAGGTACTACTAGTGGCCTACTAACCAGGTTGGCTGATGACGAGTACTTTCAACTTTCAACCGGAGGACTGACGGTACTTATAATTGGCTGATTCAAGCATTGCTGCAGAGACAAGTCGGCATGCCTCAGCGTGCTTTTACTTCGTAGTTGTGCGTTCAGCCACTAGTAAGTAAGGCTGCTAACCACACCAAGGCCAAAGGAACTCTGTGGCGTCCAATTCTTTCTGGGGATAAAATGGGATCATACCACATTCTGTTAGGGAACAGGGGTCGCGACCGCATTGAGAATGTGAGGGGAGGGATACCAAGCTTCACGATTATTGATAG